>JPJW01002365.1:0-83309 GCA_000750755.1 Pseudogymnoascus sp. VKM F-4513 (FW-928)
GGTGAGGGTGAGGGGGAGCACGAGCTCGGAGACGGGGACTTTGATGACGGGGCCGCCGGCGCCACCGAAGCCGAATTCGAGGGAGCCGGAGTTGGAGGCGAGGGCGCAGGGGACAACTACTGCATCGATGTCTTTGTCGTCGATGGCGCCGAGCTCTTGGAAGACAAGGGCGGCGATATCATCGGGGAGGAGAGTGAGGGTTGTCCCGCTGTCGAGGATGGCGGGTTGGGCGTAGTTGCTGGGGGTGAGTAGATCAGTGCCACTCGACGATGTTGCGCGAAGCGAGGTGAAGGCGACTGTGAAGGAGGTGACATTCCCGGATCGGGAGCTGGGGTAGACCCTAATGGACTGCAATTGGCCCGTGTATTTTGTAGTGTCGATTCCACCGAAGAGGATCGAGCCGGCAGACGACTTGATGTCGTCGAGCCAGAGACTGTATGCTGGTGAATTAATGAGGCCCGCGTCGACGAGGGCTAGCGGAAGGTTGACGTATGATGTGCCACTGCCAGTAAAGATATTGGCGACAGAATTTGCGTAGCCGATTCCCCTGCTACTGTTAGATACTCCTGGCTCCACAACCCATGACTGGACAGGACTTACAAGATCCCAATTGAAATCGTGGTAACCTCTCCAAGACCCATCTGAAAGTTTTGAAGCGTCTTTCCCCCAATCCCAAATGAGTCGGTGAAGTAGCTTCCCATAGACCCAGTCTCGTCGACGTATGAAATATTGAAGTCATCTTGCCCTACGACCTTAAATGTTGATGAAGCGCTCGAATCGACTGTTCACCACAACGATTAGCTACTGCCGCAGTGTAGGTTTGTTTATGTATCAGGGCACACTTACACGATCCTCCTTCGCATCCTTCCCTTACACACAGTCGTGCGCTCTGGCTAGGCAGCCAAACATCGCTGCTACCAGTGTCTATTTGTAACGACAGTTCCTGCGGAGGCGTCCCAGCGGTGACATTCGCATAGTAAAGACCGAAATTCTGTGCATTCCCTAAGGACTCGGTGATAGTGGCGCGGTTTCGCAGTCGCGCGGATTGGAGCTGTTCTGTTGCGACATGATGGTTCTTGACGATGGGCAGATGAATTGCCGCTGTTGCACTCGAGAGGAAGTATCCCGTGGCAGCGAGGCCCGAGAGGAGAGCAGTCTTCATTTCCAATTCCTATGCAGGGTTCGACCTGGCAGCACCGTAAAAATATTTAGAACAAGGGCCACACAGATCCGGGGTCGTGAGGTCAAGACAGTGATGGTGGGCCTGTTTGACAGGAAGGCGGCAATGACGACACGGCAAAGTTCAGATGATTGCTTCGTAATTAATTAATGAATGCGCATATGTAGCGTGATTGGGAGAAAACAATTTTGCCAAGCTCTTCGGGGCGGGGGAATAGCAATAAAACGGAATACTGTAATAAAAAGATAATGGGGGGTGCGCAAGAGTCTATGAAGAAGCTCTTTTTGTCCCTGCAGAATGCGCAGCGACGCCTTGTGTCGGGGGTTTGTTTCACGGAGGCCGTCGGCTCAGCCTTGCAATGCTGTGCTGTTGCGCTTACGTAGACCCTTGTTGCGAATCATAGCGCCTCCTGCCAACTATTTTTGTTTACCGACAGCGGCAGCGGCTGTGCTGTTTGGCGATTGAGCATCACTAAGCTGGGGGTTTGTGGGGTTCTTGTGGGTTCTGTGGGTTCTGTCTTACACCAAACATGCATGCTGTGCTGTTCTGGGGAAGAAAAAGGGTCCTGCGACCCCTACATCTGCAATTCTACGCGCCCGTCCTCATCCTCCACTCCATCGTCTGAGACAAACAACACAACATACTGTTCACAAATCAATATCAGTCAGCTGGCAGGACTTCCCGTGCCGCGCCAAACCTAGTCGTCGATATGGAGTTTGTATGGCCACATCCGCTTTTCCGATGGCAACAATTACAGTTTGGTAGCCGCTTTCTATTTGCTGTTGGTCCGCTCTATTTGCCCAGATATCCAAGTTATCAGCAGTGATAGCGCAAGCTGCGTCGTCAGTCTCTCAAACTGCTTCTGGTATGGCGCCGGCAACTATTTATTGTGGCGAAGAGCCCACTATGTCATAACGCCGTCTCTCTGTTGAAGCCTGTCAGCGCGCGGATTAATGATGTCCCTGGCGCCGGCTGTCAGTTACTGTCTCAATCACGTGGACCCTTATATTCCTACTATATATGGATGCTTTCTTTTTCGCTCTTTGTACCTTATATGCAGATGAAAGTTCATCTACTGCGCTTTATTTTCATTAATTTTCATATATATATATATCATCTTGAGAAACTTTGCGAGTCATGATATATCGAATATGCAATTGTCTCTCAGTCAGGTCAGGACCCACGGCTGGTTATTATTATACTTCCTACGCGAACACCACATCAGCTGGAATGGTTCTGTCCATCACCTAATTTTGTTGTTGTTCATAAGGGGTATCTCTTTTGTTCTATTGTTTAAGATGATTCGAGTCTTTTTCCTTCATGGCTTTTCACACATTCATTTCCTCTAATCATGTTTTTATGACTATATATACAACCTTAATCTACTATTCTTTCACCTATCAAAGCTATCAAACCAGCTTTTTCGGGTTACCCATCTACTTTACAGTTTCAAATCAGACTGTCCTTACCCAGACTGCTTTATATCCAGTGTTGCTTCTTAGATTGCACTGGTTTGCATGCAGAACCTTGGATATCCTACTCTACCTACGCCTGTTCAAGCCTGTATAAGCACATATGTTGGCATAATACAGTGCCAAATGCGAGTATCTTGCATAGAACATGGCAGCCAACTCTATCATGTGAAGATCTTTGACATCCCAGGACCTGGCAACATGTACTACCTGGTATAGCTGCACAGGAGTGATGAGGGTCCGCGATGCATCTATTTCGATCCATGGTTGAGTGCCATCTAGTCGTCGGTGCTAGATTTGCATTCAGCGCTAGGTTCATGGAAGGTGAATCAGATTCCTGAGTCTGTCGACGTGCCATAGGACGGCAAGGTAACTGCTAGCACATCAGCACGCAAGGATTGCTTCTCGCCGCGAGAGGTCGTCCAAGGCGGCGAGATAGTTATTGTGGCTATGCAGTTGAGTCAAGGATACGCCACCCTCGAGCTGGGGAGATACCTCATGATTGTCGACCGGCTGCCTTCTGTTCTTCAGGTAGAAATATACGAGGGGCTCGCCTATTTCGGCCAGGTCGCTAAGTACGAACCCTTTGGATGTTTGGGTTTCACATACGATACCGTAATGCATCATAAATTTGCTGTAGAGTATTCCTGCTGCGGGGCCATCTTTTTCATCAACAGCAACCATTTTGTTGCCCGGTAGAGACCGTAGGGAATGTCTACCCCTTACCGTTATGATAGGCTGAGGGGAGAGAAGCCGGTGGAAATCGGCATACAGTTTGAGACAGAATTTCTACCTGCAGAAAAGTCCACATTGGTAGTTACGTTTTTTTGTCGTCGAGTGCTGGGTGTTTGTCTTTTTTTTGCGGTCAATGGCCTTGTATAGCGATGCGCGCGGCAACTCTCACCGTAACGGTACCCCAGAGATGGGTATGGTGCCCGAGTACAATTCCTATGATGCAACTGGGAGCTCAAGATCTTGCAGGCATCGCGGATAAGCAGGAGAAGGAGTCCTGGGCGACTATAGAGGCAATAGCACCTTGCGAAGCATTGATGAGGAGGCAATGACGCCTACTATACGAAAGATGTTACAGTGATCATCCCTGGCATTGACGACTTTGGGCTGGCGCGGACTTTTATCGCCACAGTCGAATTGAAGCGCGAGGCTGCCTGGAGAGCCTGCTGCAAGATATTAAAAGACCCCAAAGTGGCCACTATTAAGGAGCTAAATAAGCGTGCGCAGTTCTTAGGAGATGTCTCTTTTGGAACGACGAGGATTGCTTTTTTTGCCGATTAGGTGTATTGGGAAGGGAACTTCTTAAAGTACGCTGCCACGCCATTTATCGGTCTTTTAGAAAGGTGCCTAAAAGACTAGCCCCAAGGACGGTCAGAGAAGGCCTCACGATAACAGACGATGGGCGAGTACTTTCATGAAATCACTCCAATCCGGACGGAGTTCAGAGAATCAGAGCTAAGCATCACCCAACCCCCGTCCCCCATCACACCGCCACCAACCTCCATAACGCCGGGCACCCTAAAGCCATACTCGCCGCCTCCGCCCCTAGTACTGGAAAAGCAATAAACCTAGTCGAAGGACCTAACCATAGCAACTGTAGCGACGCTGGGACAAGACCGGATGAGAGAGCGGGCCATAATCCGAATGGCACACGAGATAACAGGTAGGTTACCTCTTTAACACAGTCGGCAGTAAATAACGTTTGCACTGAAGTAGGCGGGCAGAATGGAGAAAGGACACCAAGACCTAGGGCGAAGGCGAGGACGGGAAATATGAATTTCCCTTTTCGTTAGTTCGGATTTCGCAGAAGCAGTAGCAGCTAACGCGTTACGGCACAAGAACGTGCGCAAGAGTACAAAACAAAAATGGTATATTTCATTAGCAATGCAATGTATCGATAGGATATAAATCACTTCAAGCAGCTCAGCTCCTATCAAACTTGTATACTTTGTGAATATCTTCCTGCATAACCCTCGGGTTCTTGAAGCATTTCTATTATATAGGCTACAACTTCAGCAACAGTGTGGCCACAACCAAACCCATAAAATAATAAGCACAATAGACTTGCTGTAATGAGACACAAGAAGATAACTTCGACAGAAATATAGTACGATTAGATAATCACTGGTTCTATATAACTGCAAATTATTTCGACGACCGAATCCCATCACGTTCTAATATCCCTATCTCGCAACCACCCCTTTCCATCCATTGATACGCCCCATCTTCCATTGAAAACCAGAATGTTCACACACAAGGCAACACATATGCAGCGTGCCTCAAAATTATAACCCGTCCATTAATCTATTTTCCAGCGGCCTTGAGTGGCTGGTGAACTTCAGTTGAGGAGAAGGGGACGACCTCTCCACTAGCGTCGCTCATTGCTGCAGCCTCGCTTTTGACTTGAGGGCGCGGTGCGCGGGCAACGACCTCTACGCAATAATTGTTAGCTATACTCAGCGGTATATATCGGGAGAGGCATATTTACTTTCGTCGGATTGAACGGCAGGCGCGGCAATAGCAAGAGCAATGAACGAGGCGAGGGCGAGAATCTTGAACTGCATTATGGCGGTAGTGTTGGTGTATGTAGGTTCTCAAAAAAAAAAGGCTTCTAGAAAGACTGGCTGTCGACCGGCGACGAAATTAATATTTGCAGGTTGAAAAGGAATGGGATAGGTGATAGTTTGGATGATGAGGATTGGCGTGAAGAAGAAAGGGAAACAGATGGGGGAAAGCTGGGGTTATGTAGGCATTTCGTGCAAATATTACCTGAGACGAATGCTGCAACAGAGCCAAGGCATACAGGACGGGAGCTACTCTACCCAGAGATCAACACCATTGGGACAATTGAGAAAATTGGGTTGGTGGTGATGTGATACACGCGTGGTTTGAGAGCAGCCAAATGATGCTTGCCAAGTCCAAACCGGGTCCCACGCTGCCGAGCGAGGCGCCAGGGGTAACGTGTGCATCAGAAACACCAAGCCGTTTTGCCGAACACTAGGATTATAAGATTGGCGCAGCGCAATAATTATCACAAATACAAATAGAATCAAAAATTCTTTGTCCATTTGATGCAGAGGCGAGGCCGATCGTGTCTTCCAGTTTTAAAGTATGTGCTATTTGTATGTCGCCTTCGTACCTTCCATCCACCTCATATGCCTTGCCCAGATTCGGTCTACCCTTCTACCCATCGCCCCTTCCTTATGCAGAGGCTACTTGGCGCTATAGCCAAGCCATAATATACATTGTAGGCGTCCCTTCTCGCATCCATAAACACCAGACGCCGGTCACCAACCAACGCTCATTGTCACGGTATACACATCTCAATCCAGCTCCCCAGATACTCCATCATCCTCTCCACATCCTGCTCTCTTTTCATAATCCTCCTTCCCGCCTCCGGCTTCGATCCCTCTGACAATTCCCGCTTCTCAGCCCGCCACGCCGGATCCCTCAAGCGCACAATATTTTCAAACTCGGCCCAGCCTATTCGGCCCCACCCACCTCGCATCCGTGCGTCGGACTCTGTACTCTCCATCTCGCGCAGTTTGTACAAAGCCATCCAGTCCCACTGGGCGAGACTGCGGTGAACTTCGGTAGGCACAGTGACGTCCGCTTTCATTTCGGTAAGGAGCTCCTTTTGGAGGTCGCGTAACGGAGTTTTGAGGGGTTTGGCGGGCTTGGGGGTAGAGGACTCGGTAGAGTTTTTGCCACGGCTGCGGTGCGCTTTGCCGCTTCGTTTGGAGGTGCGCGAGCGCTCATGGTTGGAGCGGTCGCTTCCCTCATGGTGGGGTAGTTCAGTAGTTTCTGTTGTAGGTACGGGTGTATCTTGGGGCTCCGGAAGTTGTTGGGAAGGAGTAGGAGGTGATACGGCTGACGGCCTAAATTGAGGTAACGTTGGATCACGGTATGATTGTAACAGATCTGTATACTCGTCTTCGTCGGTGGGCAACGGGGGTTCTGTTTGGTCTGGGATAGGGCCGCGGAGGACTTCCAGAAGGTCGCGATGGTGCTCATCGACAGGTATGTCCTGACTCTGGCTTTCAAGTGACGAGCCGTCATGTACCGCTGTATCGTGATCTGGAGTAACACCAGGCTCAGCGACATCTGTGCCGTCATCGATTGAATATCCTGAATGAGCAAGGAGAGCATCAAGAGGAGCCTCTCGCGTCTCCTCTATCTCCACACCTATGCTAGTCGGCTCTTCATTCCAGGACCTGATTTCCTTCTGAATGTGACGTGCAAGCTCAGCCTCCAAGCTCTTCTTATCCACGTCATCTGATTCTTTGCTATTTTGCTCGGCGTAACTCATGTCAACCCGCTCAGCCCACCATTCAAAATACACATTCGTAAATAGGTGACGGTGTAGGGCTCTCGTCTTCTTAGACGAAAGCGAGGCGATGGCAGCGTCCTCCGCATTTTTAAAGAGGTTATCCAGAAGCTCATTGAATGCCTGTTGGGCGACTTGGTACAAGACGTCTTTCCCTGCGTCCTTCTCTGCTTCGGGTATCTCCATTCCACCCCAGCGCTCTGGGACACTGCGTGACGACGTGGACGGATTCGATCTAGTTTCGTAGTCGTCCATGTCTTCTGCAAACCGAACCTTTGACGACGATCGCGAGCGAGGCGATGGGGCTGGCATTTGAGGGGCCTCCTCTGATTTCGTCTCACCAAGTGGGACATCTTCTTCAGTTTTCCAGTCCGGAGGTGCCTCCACCCCTTCTTCTTCATCAGTATAAAACTGCCGTCTCCTCCACCGCTCATGCATGCGGTCATTAGTAATTGCCTCTTGTTCGAGATGGGCATTGCGCAGTACTCGTTTTGAAGCCACGTCTATAATTTTTGCACGTTGGCTGCGGGGCACCTGGTCAAACGGTACATCCATACCGAGGACTTCGGATATATCGCAAGGCTCAACAATTCCTGGAGGCCAGTTCACATCAACTTCGTCTGCTAGCTCGGGATCTTCAGGTCTTTCGCTCTCAGGAGGAGTATTCTCCTGCTGAGCCCGAGTTGCCATAATATTCTCCAACACCCTGCTTTGCAAGGTTTCCAGTGTGGGTGGGGGCGATGACACGACACCCCAGTAGTTACCAGACGTGTCCGGGGGGAAGTCGTTCATAGCCCGACCGAGAGGGTCTCTAAATACGTCTGCCTTGTCGCCGTGGTCATCGCCACTTGGGTTTACAATCCCTTTGCCATCAACAATTTCCAAGTCGCCGTCGGGATTGGGTTGTTTCCCTTCCCCAGCAGCACGTGGATTCGAAGCACGCCCAAATCGGCCATCGCGGCCAAAGGCACTACTCAGGGGTTGCCTGCTGTTGACGAGTTGGTGTGCTTCAACACTGTTCACAGCATGCTCATCCATACTGTCCAGCATATCTTTCCGCATATTCTTGAATAAAACGTAATAAGATCGGAACATCCGAAGAAAGTCTTTTCTGTCGACGTATCCGTCCCCATTGATGTCATAGCCATCAAACACTCTCCTAATCTTGTTTTTGCTTTTCCGAAACGCCAGCCCTTGTAGATATTCTGGAAAGCTGATTAAGTCGTCATTGTTTTGGTCGTAAAATGCGAACATACGGTCGTGAATGAGATTCGGCGCAGCATAGCGGTTACCGTCTGATGGAACGAGGCAGCGATCAAACGTCCGCCGATCCATAGCCAGATAAAGTCCGTCTGGGTCATCGCGCCATTCCGTATTTGCCATATATGTCCACTGCTCCCAGTATGCTTCGATTTCAGGCCGATCTAGACCGGTCTCTCTTGTGAGCCTTGTGGTGAGATCGCGCGTCAACATCTTCACAGCAGTATCTGGATCGCCAGGATAGAACGCCGACTGCAATTGCCTTGGCGCATAGTTGGATATGGGAACTCGAATTTTGTAGAAAACATGTGTCCTGTAGTGGTGGCCTTGGGATTCGCAAGACTCGCAGAGGTCGTAGTCTGCGCAGTTCGCACAGCGGTATCTAATACCGCGGATTGGGACGACTCCGCAAGCATTGCATAGAGTTCCACGATGAACATATGCGTTTCGTTTCGTAGCATCTTCGGATATTCGAAATAGCAATTGTACCATATGCTGTCCAGCGCGCTGTCGGTCCCAAGGGGGATCGAGAAATTGATCAAAATCGAAATCCTCGACTATTGTTTCGCCATCGGTGAGGGGTCTTAGCACCACCGGCCCGCTTTCATTGTCTGTATCGTCGGACTCATCTTGAGATGAGTCTGGGTTGTCCTCAGCCCCGTCGCCAGTTCGGGGGGTTGGTCGTCGGTGGCGACGTCGGACGGCATTGGTGCGGTGAAGTCCAGGTCCAGACGGTAGAGTAAGGTCTACAGCAGATTCGGCGTCATCACTGCTACGATGCAGGTAGTAAATACCATACGCACTCGCCAGAACAGTGACAAGGACAACGGCTATCCTAGGTCTCGAGAGCGAAGTCAGAGCTGCGCTTGATGAGGCTGACATTTGGGCCGAGATCAAAGACGCGTAGCTGATATCAGTTGTAGTTTGTTTCGATAAACCATGGCAGAAGGATCATTGCTATTGCCGGTACAGAATGGCTAGAGGGAGTCTTCTGCAGATGAAGGTGGTGATAGTTGAGTTTCGTAGAGGTATTGTGTGCTCCGTTGACAGGGAAAGCGCAAGTTGCGCTGCAGGAGGTTGGCGAATTTCAGCCTTGTGGTCCGTGCGTTATTGGTTTATTAGCTTGGGCGATCTTGGGCAGCCGCCTGTCAAATTAACTTTTATACGGGGAAGCCGCTTTGCTTCATCAATGTTACATGAAAGACCTTGGCGCTTCAAAAAAACACAGCCATAGTTCTAAATTTATAGGGACTACAGTCATAACTGCAATATCTGTACGCTTGGGATTGATACGCCTTACTTAGTACTGTAGTAGGGTCATACTCAATAAAATTGATATCACGGAAACAATATTTCGGCGAGGCAAATATAAATTCAGATAGTATGTGCTCAAACTACCGGTGTATCCTCCAAGATACCCTATAACAGGAATAGCAAAGCTGTATTCGTCTAGTCATAAACACTACAAACTCCCGACGCCATCTTTCGTACACTTGCTGAGACCACCTCCAAGGGCTTACAAGGCGTTACTATTAACGCCTTAGAAACCGAGGAGCGAGTTCCATTCTGCGGCGGTCGAGGCGTCCCTCGTGCCAAGCGCCTCAATCTGTGCTTTGGCATCGGCACAAGCGGTCTTGCCAGACTCACCAGCATTGCAGACGTTGAGAAGCTGGTCGCAGATCCTGTTGGTGATGATGTTGGGGTTGAGCGCCTCCTGTTGACCCTTGGCAACAACGGCGTCAGTGGCCTGGAAGGTGAATTCAGTAGCAGGGCGGCCGCCAAGTCCACCGACGAACTCCATGGTTGGAGTGCAGGTTCCGAAGTCGAACCCGCCAGCAGAAGCTTGGGCTCCACCGTTCCCAGCAGCATCCGCGTTGTTGTTTGCGTTGTCGTTTCCATTGTTGGCGTTGTCATTTCCGTTGTTTCCTGCGTCCGCTGCAGCGGTATCAGCGGCAGCGTTTGCGCCTATAGTAACTGTAACAAATGTAGTCGCTGGTGGGCAAGCAGCCGCGGCAGTATCGGCGGCAGCAGCGGCAGCGGTCGTAGCTGCGGCGTCGGCACCGGCATTAGCATTGGCATCTGCACCGGTGTTGGCATTGGCACCGGCATTGGCAGCAGCACCGCCACCTGCACCGACGTCGACGGTAGCGCCAGTAAGATCAACTGCTTTCAGGCTAGTGAAGCCGTTGTTGATCATGACTTCCGCAACACTAAGACCGTTCGCATCGAAGGGGGCGGTCGTCGACTGAGCGGAGTTCGCATTCTCGACATCGGAATCAGTGACGGCGGGGTCGACAAGTGGGACAACACCGCGAAGAATATCTGTGGCGGGGAGGGTTGGGTCGCCGCAGATGCTGGGGATGTCTGTCGCAAAGGGGTTGAAGTTCTGCTCCGCAGCAACGAGTCCGATGGCTGCAGCTACGGCGTCGGCACCAGTGCCAAGTTTCGCAATGATTTCATCGGCGGCTTGGAGCTATTATATGTTAGCAGCTGGCTTTTTAAAGAGTATTATTATGAGTCGTACTTTAGCGCAAGGGTTGGCAGCGCCCAGGAGGGTGCTGATGGCCCCTCCAGCTAGAGTTGCGGCAACACCGGGGCCGCCGCCACTGGTAACAGCTGAAATGGCGCTGATGGGTTCCTGTTCTTGGCCAAACCTACAACCATTCCATTAGACCGTTGGAGTTATATATCATCTTCTGACATAACGTACCTAGCCTCAGCGTAGGCAACGAGGAGAGCAATAAGTACGATTTTGGACTGCATATTTCCGAATTTGATTGATATTTTTGGACTCTTAAAAAGATTGTTGTGGAATTGAAGATAAATGAAGGTGGGCCTGCCGACGCTGATTTAATGAATGTATGTAAATAGAAGCGAAAGTTCACAGAACTGAGAATAGAAACAAAAGCTCGATGGAAAGTTTGGAGAAGTGATGAGGAAAGAAAGAGGCATGATTCTGGGTCTCATACGACCTTATATGGAGATCCTACCTTGTCGTATTCTTTTAAAATTCGAACATCGTCGGGGGTAGCCAGCCCCCTTTGCGCTGTCTCATCCCTGCCAAGAGGGGGGCAGCAGGAGATCGAGACGACGCAATACCCATGCCCATACCGGATGGCATCCGAGCTAGCCTGCGTGGCAGTAGGGCGGGTGGTAGTTAGCGCCCATAGCTCCCTTTGCCATGCCTTGTTCGATGGATCCTTCATTTTCCGGACAGGCCTAGCCGCCAACCATGGGGCGTGCGGTGTTTCGGCCATACGTTGGCAGTGTACGTGGGGGGCTTTGCGGGAGGATATCAGATGGGAACATTCTGAGGTGCCTTGGAAACGTCCATGGCTTGAGGCGTCTCAAGGAGCTACCGGGGTTATTGAGGCTCTCCCATCTTTGAGCTCCACTGCCGTCTAGACCCCGTCATAGTAGCCTGCAATCTCATTGTCTAGGTATAGAAATTGTAGTTGAGGCTCCAAGGCTTCTGAAGGTTCCTTGGAATGTAAAGTGCTTGGTTGCGAACCCAAACTATTGGAGCCAACTATTCTTGCAATTCGGACATTACAATTCAATGCGAATTGGGCAATAGCCTTGGGGTGAACTGTAAAACCATGGCGGCGCGGCTGCTGCAACTTTAGGTTGACGTTGAGACAGCTTCCGAGACTGACAAGGAGTTTCAGGTGGTCTGAAGCTACGCATGGGCCAAGGGGCGGGTGGCTGACAGGCATCGCAGGAACATTCGGCCCCGACAACCGACAAATCAGAGACACGGATGGTGCCTGCGACTATCGAACATCAACAACGAAAATATTCCGTCCTTGATGTTGAAGCTTTTTAATTCTCCTGCGCATGAAGAAAGACCGTCTTAAGTTTTTCGAAGGAGGAATGCCTCACTTGGTCCCGTCTGACCTTGTCGCGAACAATAATGGGATTGAATTATTCCGGATCGACAAGATATCCCGTTCTCACAATGCCATCATATTATTTCTGTATCATCCAACGTGGCTTATTTTGTGCCCATAAAACACTTTCTGTCCGATGTGAATGGCTGATGCTAGGGTATTCCATGTCCGAAGCATTTTATTCCAACCCTTAAAACCGGCACATTATATCAGTGTCTATCGCCCTCACCGCCCACCGTATATCCTCTTGCGACGCCTCCTCTGCCTTGTTCCACTTGTGCACCCAGCTGACCGTCATCATTATCATAAGCAACCTCAAAATCGCTACCAAGCCCCTTCCATGTTCGCTGGGAACGTAGATATTCCGCCCCGGGACTCGCTGTACCGTTTATCATAGCCAAATCCCCGTTTGCGCGCTTCATCAGGGCGCTTGATGCTGGTGCTCCAGTTTCACCTGTCTCACCATTGGATTCTGGCTGTGTTGTTTTCGACGTACGCATTGGCCTGCTGTGGCTTATATAACGGCCAGTGCGTAGGTCAAATTCTGGCGGAGCCGAGTCTTCTTCGTCGTCCGAGCCTTCATTGTCTCCACCGTCAAGCTCATCTGTCTCCTTTATAACTGTCCGAGGTACAAGCGGCTTGTTAATAACGTCGCTGAAATCTCCATTCCATTCACCTGTCCATACTCGTTCCTCGTCGCTCATCAGTGCTAGACCCAACTCGAAAGGGGTGATTATGGGACGGAAGAACTCTGTGCTTTCAACCAGGCTGCTTTCCCAGCACCCAATGACGACCCATCCTCCGATTTCTGAAAAGTTGGCAACCTTTGCAGCGTTGACTTTACCTACCACAAATGTATAACTCTTCTTTCCCGCAGCCGCAATCTGTGCCTTTATGGCGTCGACAGTCGGCATGTAATTCTTAACTGAGAGCGTGTTTATGAGGATTCCAAAAATAGAACAGGTATTTAATGAGGTGAGCGTGGCATACCGCCGCATCAAGAGACGCGATGTTTGGGCTTCCAGAGCTTGTGGTTTTGCCGTGTTGGTGGGGTATATGAACATAGACTGGAGTCGTGACGAGAGTGTAAGTAGCAGACTCGGAGGAGGATCGGAAATATGGAATAAACTGTAACTTTGCAACTTATTTTCCCCTGATTCGACAGCCGGAGGCACTGTGCGATTTGGAAGTGGCGATGCTGGGTCGTGAATAATAGACGGGGCGAAAACTTTGGAGTAGCCCAGCGCCGTTACTCGTTCTAATATCGTTGGTATATGGTCTGAGTATGTAATATCGGCCATTAATATGACCTCGGTATCTTTTTCCGTATAGGTCTGCTGGAATGCCTCTATCACGGGGTCGATCGGAAGCTTATGTGTCGTAAAGACATAGACGACAGGAAGCCGCGCCGTGGGTGACAGGCAAGAACGACCATAGTGAACCACTACGTCCGCATCAACATGCTCCGCGGCTATCTCATCCACGCAACATGCTCCATATGATGTATCCGCAAGTATAAATAGTCGGTCCTCCGACGGTTGCTTCGCTAGATTCTTCTTCGCAATGTCTAGCTCTTGGACAGCCTTGGCCACGTCTTCAACACCAGAGTTTGTTTCCACGGTCCTTTGGGGTATATCTTTCAACGCCTGCTGTAAAAATTGGAAGACCCTCGGCGCATCATTCAGCATGCCGTCTGGAAACTGCAGAGCGACTCGCCTCCATCCTCCGGCACGGATGTCTCTCGCTGTCCGGTCAATCTCATAAACGTGCCGCACATCATCGTCGCTCAGCCTTTCTCCAAATGAACTCTTTGCAACTGGCGTCGGATCCTCGAATAGATGTGCGTCTGGCGTCGACAGCACCGGCGCTGCAACAAGGTTTCCTTCCATCTGGCTGGTTATGTATGCTGCTGTCTCAGCCTCGTCTCAGATTTGGCGGGGAACAATAATTTGTGGTGGGATGAGCGGTAATTCGCGGCAGAAAGATAGTGGCGGATTTATTTGGTCTAGCGCGCAAATAGAGTTTATCTATACGCGTATAAAGGCGAATACGCGTATAGAAGGCGTATGGGGCAGTTAAATCGTGCAATACGTGTAAAAAACACGGGTTTATACGAGTACAGCTCTTAGCTATGTGTGCGCTGCGCCATAACCCAATTACTACCCTCACAATGAACAGCTACCCCATAAATGCCATATTGTACGCGCAAGCTAATTTTGTCAAAGGCTTACCCTTTCTGATCGATCTATTTGCGATACGCGGAAATTTTATCTGACTTCCCGCATTGATGCACCAACGGTCTGGTTCCATGGGTAATGATGCCAATGTGTTGAGAGGATAAGTAGACTGCTTTCCCTTCTTATTCCAGTTTAAAATCTCATTCTCAATATCTCTACTTTTTCTACATATACCCAGTCTTCGAGACCTTTCATTTTATTTCCCTTCATATCTGTTCTTGTCCTTCTTGAGCTCTCGGTTCAATTCGACACTCAGCATCCCCGCATTAGGTAGAGCCTAGGTCGTCAAGATGACTGAACTCAAATCTCACAATGGCTACTATCTCTGGCACTATCTGCCCTCGACCCCCGCAGCGGTTATCTTCTGCATCCTTTTCCTTCTCGCAACCGTCGCGCACTTCTGGCGCCTGTATAAGACCCGCGCATGGTTCTGTCTAGCCTTCACTCTCGGCGCTCTATGTACGATACTTCCATGCCACCTCTCCACGTTCCGTGGTCTATTCAGTTCCCCGATCCAATTCTAACCTCTACGATAGTTGAAGTTATTGGCTTTGGCGCACGTGCTGCAGCCCACGACCGAACCGATGCACTCATGCCCTACATCATCCAGAACTTATTTATTCTTCTTCCGCCTGCCCTCTTCGCCGCTTCCATTTACATGACACTCGGCCGAATCATCAACGCTGTCAATGGGGGCCACCTGTCTGTCATCCGACCCACATGGCTCACCAAGGTCTTCGTGGCCGGTGATGTCTTCTCGTTTATGGTTCAAGGCGGAGGTGGTGGCATGATGGCTGGTGGAGACGCAGACAAAGTCAAGCTCGGCCAAAACATGATCCTGGGCGGTTTAGGCATTCAGCTCCTCATGTTTGGGCTCTTCTGGATTACGGCCGTCCTCTTCCACCTTAAGATTCGCAAGAACCCAACAACCGAGAGCTACACCATTGACGCCCGGTGGGAGCAGTATCTGGCTATGCTCTACATGGTCAGCGCGTTGATCATGATAAGGAGTATCTTCCGTGTTGCAGAGTATGTGATGGGCAACGATGGGTATCTTCTGGCGAATGAGTGGACGCTATATGTATTCGATGCCACGTTGATGTTTGGCGTCACTGTATTGTTTTACTGGAGGCACCCAGGCGCCCTCAAGGGTGCGAAAATCAACGACGCAGAGCGTGTTCAGCTCGACAGCATGAGCTCTAAACGTTGATCGGGTTATGTGGTTGAGAATCGAGAATATTTTCTTTGTCGTGGGTAGCAGTTGTATTTGCTAGGGCGTTTTTAGAGGGTTTTGTTATGGTTTATTTTGAATAGCGAAGTAGACATAACTAACACGATGGATATAGTTGCCAAATAGAATATGGTTCAAATGATCATTCTGAATTCAAAATAAACAAGGGTGCTTTGTAGTCTTCGCGTGAAGTATAATTTTAATTGGGGATTTTCGTGATTTGAAATTTAAATTGTACTTTATTGTTTGTATATTAATATAATTAATATATTTCTGGAATAAACATGATTATTTTCTCATCAGCACAAAAAAAAACATCACCCCATGCAATCCCCAGCAATTGTTTCCCAGAACGCCTGCCCGAAACTCCAGTTTAATTCCCAAACCCTATTCCATAGGCGTGGAAGACTCAGCAATAGCTGCACGCGGCCAAGCTAACCAATTCTCCCAGTAGGTCCCCAAATACCCCAAGATAGACTCGATTATATACCTCCCGGCCCCCCCAACCAACCAAGCATTACGATGCGAGTGCAGCATCACCGCAAAGTGTGCTAAAATAGCGAGTGCCTCGGGCCTACGCTGCTTCAACAGATCCAAATACTCGCTGGAAATCTGAATTGGCCAGGCAAAGGCTAGACCGACTAGGTGTCGGACGCGCTGGGCATCAAATCCCCACTGCAGGCTTTCGACGGTCCGCAAGTATGTATCTTTGGTAGCTGAGCTGAGGTCGGATGTCTCGAGAAGACGCCGGAGGCTGTCGCACTCGTTGCCCACCGGTTCACCAGGGGTTGGCAGGTCGGTGTCGTCCTCGAGCATGAGCGCTTTCGCTGAGAATTCACGTAGCAGCTCCCAATTATTGGCAATGACCGACCGGACACCGCGGTGTAGCTGCATATACTTGACGAATTCTTCCAGAAACACGTGGAAGTTTTCGCTGTGGGATTTGAACGTTGTGTAAAAGACATGGTTGCCTATGAGAGAAGAGAAAACGAACATCGGAACGCAGTTGGTTGCAGTAACTTGATGGCAGGTCTGATTGAATAATGAGAGGGCAATCGTTTGAAGTTCTGCCGCTGCACTCTCCAGCTGCTGTTGCCTGTTTGGGTGTACAGTGGCAAGGTGAAGGGCCGACAAGGCGAGTAGTTCGTTCATTAGGAATGGATTTGTCATGGCTGGCGGAATCACCAAATCTGTCATGATTTGAGCATAGGCTTGACCGGCGGCGATGTACAAAGCCTTCTCACTCAATGCGTGATAGAATAGCTCCAGGTGCAGCATGTTTGCCGCGCCATTGGCTACATGCGGCTGAGATGGCGCTTCTTCAATCGTTAAACCTGCAACGACCGGAGAAATGGTGGATGGGGTGAATTGACCCTGTCGTTCTGACGAAACTGGTGAGCCACCAAGCGGCGAAAAGGAGCTGTTTACCGGTACCGCCGTGGCCGAGATGGCACCAGGGGAACCAGCAAAACTGGCGCGGCTTGCATGGCTCAAGGCCGGTGAACTAAGTGGCGAAGCAGACGATTGACTTGGAGGCTTGCGTCCAGCATCAAGATAAGCGCAGGAGCGCTCTGATGTGGTACAATTGACACATGCTGGGCGACATTCATCACACTGTCACAATAGTTAGCTAAATTGTACACAAAACCCAATTTAGAATGGTGGGATATAAGGAGCCTAAATTGAGTATATATTAAATAATTTAAGGGATACATTACTTTCATGTGTCTTCTCTTACACTCCTGACATCCACTCTTCGACTTTTTGTGCACCCTGCGCCGCATTTGGGCGTGTAGACCACAAAATTATCGTACGAAATGTGGG
Source organism: Pseudogymnoascus sp. VKM F-4513 (FW-928) (assembly GCA_000750755.1). Taxonomy (NCBI): domain Eukaryota; kingdom Fungi; phylum Ascomycota; class Leotiomycetes; order Thelebolales; family Thelebolaceae; genus Pseudogymnoascus; species Pseudogymnoascus sp. VKM F-4513 (FW-928). Next base: position 17,434 of record JPJW01002365.1, read on the forward strand.
ATTTGAGGTATATCGATAGGGCGTTCGACGTATTCTGGGGTATACCGATTTGAATATGGCACCTATGGTAATTAGGCTAGGTATATAAACCTTAACTATCAAACAGCAATAAAGAAACGGGCATGCATCGTGATATGACGCGCGGCTTAGGGTCGATATAGTTGATATCTGCGACACCAAATCATGTGACTACACCAGATTGGATTTTAAAACCAGCTCCACTTTCACTAAATAAACACCGGCAGTTATTTATAGTGACAAAGGTATTATTTTAAGTCCAAGTAATTCTTATACCAAGTGCTAATAACTAACTTATCAAATAATAAACCATAACCATACAGAAATTTCGTTGGCGTTCACTACGGCCATATACCTAGCGGTGTCATACACGATAGCTCGTCTCATTCCAGTCGCTCCTTGCTCCAGATACGCTAACTTAACCCGATAGCGAAGCAGTCTTCGCCCATAATTTCGCTATAACTTCGTCATGCCAGTCCTGCTCTTCCACCAAAAGTACATGCCCTCTTCCCTCTCTCACGTAACTCTCCCCGGGCTGCAGTTGCTTTATTAGTGACTCCCCATGCGGGAATGTCAACATTCGGTCCTCCGTTCCATGCGCGACCAAAATCCTCTCCCTTCCCACCTTGTCTCCCAGTTCCTTGAGCCGTTCTGGGCTCATATCATGCCACCCAGCAGCAATGGCTTGTAATATGAAACCCCTGGGTCCGAACCCGGTTGTATCCGCCCGCTTCTCCAAATCCTGGGCAGCGATGCGAGCAAAGTTGGTTGGGAAGTGGCCATACGCACCCGACTCCCAGTCTGTGTGACCAGCGGCAGGGAGGCAGCCGGGTGTGGTCGAGGAAGGCAGGTGCAGGGTGTCGGGGGCGTCGAGCCAGCTGTCAGGGAACATGTTGTAGGCGACGTCGATAATGGTGCGGTCGAGAGACTTGGGCAAGAACATGCTAACTCTGTTACGTACGTTTTGCAGGAAAGGGGTGGTGCGCTGGAAGCGTGCAAGCGTGGAGAAAAGGGAAAGAGAGCATATGCGCTCAGGTATAAGTTGACCCTGAAAGACCGTTAGTCGCTGATAGATAATTGCCGCGGAATATTGTGGGAAAGGTCGCATACGAGTTCCTGTGAAATCATGCCGCCCATAGACACCCCAATAACGTGTAACTCTCGCTCCTGGGTCCAGTTCAAGTGGTCCACGAGCTCGACAACATCTTTCGCCATCTCTGAGGTCGAGTAGCGCATGAGAGGCTTATCAGAGCGGCCGATACCACGGTTGTCAAAGATCAAGAAAGAATACTGATCCCCCTGCTCGTGGCCGAATCTCAATGTTTGGCGTTGCCATGCTCCCTATTCTTATGTTAGCATCTATAACTCACGTGAGGTTCTATGAGCTTGCCTTGGTGGCCCCAAGTCCTGTTATCGCCTGCAAAATTGCTCGTTAGCATCATTTCACTAAATTCCTAACATGTAGCTCCTCGTCTTGGAAGGCTGCCTCGACTTCAAATAGTCCGGGGTTTCCGTGACAATCACATGCACAAGCCAGCCGGGTATCTCGTGACTTACTACAATCTTCGTCTTTCCCGTTCCGTGTACCTCCCATGAAATGTTCAGAGGGCCTCCTCTCCCTTCTGCAACCTTCAGGATCCCCTCCTGTGTTGGCTGGAGCTTCCACGTCACTGATGGGTAGCTAGGCAATGCGGTCACCTCGGCAGCCTTCAGCCGGGGATGCTTGGCAGCGGTATCTGAGGGAGCATGAGACCTTTTTGGCGGTTAGTATGTAACAAAGCAGGATAGGGCCTGGCAACCTACATTGTACGGTTACAGGTGTAATCGAGATACAGAAAGCGAAGCAAGAAGCAAAGGGTCTACAGAATTTATTATGGCGTCGAGGTCGAGGCTGATCTTGTTAATGCAAGGCAGGAACGCGCTTGCACGAAGTGGGTCTGGTACGACATCCTGAGAACCCCCCCACAATTAGAACCCCACACTTTCGCAGTGAATACGCCACCAACCATGTAAAAGACGCAACTCCGAAAAAACTTACTTGTTGCCCGTTATGCGTTGTCCGTCAACGCTTCTTTGATGGTCTAACGGTCATGATTTCCGCTTGTCATGTGACAAAGCGCGGGAGACCGGGGTTCGACTCCCCGTCAGAGAGAATTTCCTCTCTGAGCTCATGGCTCAGAATAATTTTTTAATTTTTTAATTTTTTTTGGGGGTTTATTATGTATGCTATATTTATTCTGCTTCAAAAAGTAGTTACAATGTTTTTTTTGGGCGGTGTACTAAAGCCACAGGGTGCACGCAATTTCAGGAGAAACGCCTGCTACCGAATTTAAATAATACCGCAGCCTTGCTCTACTATTTGGCCGCGTGGAGCGGAGGTGGTCTCTAGAGATACTACAAATAAATGCTAGGGTCCAGGTGGAGGGGGGTCTGGCAGATAGAGCTCTCGGGCTGACCCTTCTGAGTTTGACAGCGTTGAAACAGGACTAAGTCGTTGCTGGGGTTGGGTGCTTCCCCGTCAAGCGACACTATTGCCATACCTACAACGACGAGAAACGAGCATTTGATTTACACTTAATCTGCGTCTATCGTGGGGTAAGTCAAGCTCTACACTTCACATATTGTGTCAACGCAATGCGCTGACGAAAAAGACTGCTTGATTCACGCCGCTTTGCGCGACGCCTCAATCAGAGCGATGTCAACACTCACTACATTTCACCTCTTCCCCACTCTCCCCGTCGAGATCCGCCTCAAAATCTGGTCTTTACTTCTCTCAATTCCTCGAACTGTTATATGTTCTCAATTGATCATCGCTCATGCTGCTCCGCGCGTCATTAAAGTCTGGGACACCAACTCTCCACCCCCGCCACTGCTTCACGTGAACCGCGAATCAAGGTACGAGGCTCTCGCCATCTACGCGCCGTATTTTTCGACCTCGTACAAACCGCGGCCCATATATCTGTCACTCTCTCAAGATATAGTGAGGATAGCAGATACCCTACTCCCTTACATTCCAGATGGGCCCCTCCAGGAGATTCAGCATATGGTGACGGATACGAAGGACGTTGCTTATTTTGGATATTATCACATGAGTACTCTGAAAAGTATGAAGAGCCTGAGGGCGTTGGAGATATACGCAGACAAGGGTATGGTTTATAGCGGGGGTGGTCCAGATCGATACATCGATTTACTAGTGTCTGAATTCGAGGATGCGATGGAGGAAGATCCGGGGTGGGAATGCCCGAAGACTAAGATTATCGATGCAAAGACGGGAACAGCCTTGAGATTCATTGAGGGTGGGGCAAAAATACCCGGGTGGGTGCCTGAGGAGTAAATATTACCAGTTGAATCTGGGGTTGATACTGACTGGATTAGGAATTCATATGTATCTGAAGGTGAGAATTAGAGGCTGAATATTTATATAAAGATCTTTATGCACTCCCAGGCAATTCACGTACACAGGGTGGCTGATTGTGGTTGCATTTGAATGTGATCCACTACATTTCCCTATGTCATAATTCCCCCAGAGTTATATATTCGATTACTTCCCATCAGATGGGTGGACATTATCGGCATTACCGGTTCCCCAACACCCCCCGATGAGCTCAACCTCACAGCTCTGGAACAATCTCGGTCGCCGAGATGTACTGCGCGGCACCAGTGTACCTCCAGCGCCTGAAGTATGCATTCCCTCCGGCCGGGCAATCCAATCCAGCTCCAGCTCCATTGCAGGTAGCATAGGCACCCACCAGACTCCCGACAAAAGTGCCGCTTCCACCACTCACAAGCTGTGCAGACGCCGTCCCGAGGATGATCCTGGCATTCGGGTTTGCAGCAGGCATAGCAGCCACGTTATAATGCGTAGCATTAGCTGTCTGGATCTCCAGTCTAATTTGGCCCGCGCCCCAGCTTGCAGGGACGGGGACAACAGTTGGTTCGGGAGATTCGATTGTGCCAATTGTGCGGAAGCGGAGTGATAACTGGGGCTTGTCATTGCGCTTGGATGTGGATGCGTCTGGGGCGAGAAGCACAATTCCCAGGTCAATGTGGTTGAATTGCGTGAGGAAGACTGTGACACCTGCCTCCTGTCCAACGACGCGAGGGTTGAAGGATACGTCGGTACTGAAGGTAAACAGAGTGTCAGTTTGACGACGTCCAATAAATGCCAATCCCTTCTGCCCAGTGAGCTCAGGTGTTGTCAAAGACTCTGGCGTCCCTGTCAAGTTGTTTCGGCTAGGCACAATCTGCAGGCCTTTGGCTGTCACGGAGATTGCACGGGCTCGTGGTATACGCCAATATACTAGGTTGCGGGGGATGGCTTTTCCGAGAGGGAAGTCGTACACATCTGGATCGGAGTTGAATGGGCCATCTCCTGGGACGTCACGGCTAGTTGGTGGCAACGGCCATCCACTCATTTCGCCTCGGACTGGATCTAGCACTGGCCACTCGCCCTCATCCCACCTTGCTGAGAACAGCACGGCTTCGCGTCCCATTGGAAATTCTTCAAACTCTGGCCCTGTTCGGGTCGCCAAGCACATTCCCCACCACTTCCCATTTGTATCCTGGAACAAATCACCATGTCCAACAGTTTGGAAGTATTCATCCGTACCACGGTTCGACAGGAGCGGGTTGTTGGCATAGGACTCATAAGGTCCGGTAATATTGCGAGCTCTTGCAATTGTGATGGAGTGGTCACGTTCAGTTCCTCCTTCAGCAATCAAGAGGTAATACCAGCCGTCTTTCTTATGAATATGCGGGCCTTCGGGCCACACGCCTCCAGTGCCGTTCCATATGCTGATAGGAGGTTGACTAAGCTCGCCTGTCTCAAGGTTGAGTTCCTGGAGTATAATACCGTGCGTGGCTGAATACACCTTGCCATCGTCGTCCCAGAACAGATCTGGGTCAATATTCGTCGGACTGAATGTTACTGGGTCGCTCCAGGATTTCTCATTAAACGGGTTCCTCGTTTTGAATATAACGCCGATGATGCCGTCGGGTAGACCAAGATACTCGCAGATCACATAGAATTCCCCATTGCGATAACGTATGGTGGGCGCGTACATGCCGTCTTGCTGTCCAACAGTGCTTGCACTGACGCCTGGGAGCTGGCTTTCGCGGTTCCACGCATGGCTGACGAGCTTCCAGTTGATTAAATCTTTTGAGGCATAGATGGGGATTCCCGGGAAGGAAATAAATGTTGAGATCGCGCAGAAGAATGTCCCTTTAACTTGGATGCATGAGGGATCCGAGTGCCATCCTGGCAAGACTGGATTATAGAAGGTAGAGTTACCCTGGACTGCCAATGGCGAAGCAATGGCACCAGCTAGTAGGGCAAGAGGTAGCCCAAATGAGAGCTTCATTATAAGATTTGTTTTGAGCCTTCAATTGAGGGGGACAGTTAAAGCTCGGATCGGACAACAACGGCACTCAGATGAGCTTATATTCTTCCCCGGTGCGGGGATGTAACCCATCCATTTTTTATACAGGGTAGCTTCCATGTAAATACCCCACGGTGCATAGTTAGCAATATAGGAGCTTGAAGCTGCCAAGGACATACGATTATCCGGACGTCGTAGTGGAAGGAAAATTGTGTCTCCGTGAAGCTATTCGCTTTCGAGAATGCTCCGAGTATTATTTAGGCTGAAATTTCGGGGTTCTTCCTGGGGTAGGTCTGCCGACAACACCTGCCATCTCCCCGCAATGTAGGCCGTAAATAATGAAATGTACAGGGAAGTTGCTGTATGTTTAGCCTAAATATATGGCTGTTTTGATTGGCCTTTATCTTCCAATGTCGACAGAAGAGATTAACTCGACCATGAACGCTCTCAAAAACTAACATTAGGTGACATTGGATGACGAACTTTACCAAACTTTTAGAATAGAAACTTTGTTGGCGAAGATTTGTCGTAATTATATTATATATAAGCTAGTGCTTGTTGGAAAACTATACAATATATAGATTGACCTTCCATAATATAGACTGTAAGTACATAATATATAAATCATATGGTATATAACATCGCTTTAGATCAGTTGAATGTCCAACCGCCAGTCTTGCCAGCAAAGAATCCATCAGGATCGTACTTGGCCTTTGCTACCTTCAAGGTTTCGTAACCTCCATACGTCTCAAGTGGATTCTGGTCTGCGCTCGCGTCATTGATAAACAGCGGCAATCCCTCCGCATGAGGAATGGTCTCTGCCATCGCCTTGAAACTTGCTTGAATTCGCGTGTAATCTGCAGCCGAAGTAATAGGCGGGAGCGTGAGAAGGTAGTTGACCCACATCCATGGTCCTTCGGGCATTTGCATGGCATTTCCACCCTCGTACGCGTTCGATGCGTCGGTGAGAGACTTTGGGACAGGCTGGAAGTCGAGAGAGACGAGAAGATAGTCTCCCTTGTGGTCCTCGACCCAGGTGTTCCAGTTCTTGTATATATCACGAACGGCAGTTCCATCGATGCGTTGAACCGCGACCCGGAATGTGTTGGGGCCTCGGGAGAGCACCCCAGCTCCTTTGGCTGGCATGTTAACCACCTCCGGGTACGTCTTTATGGACATTGTGTTGAGAAGGGAAGGGATGCTGGTGAAGTTCTGAAAGGCATCTCCCGCGTCCGGACCATCGTAAACGAGGAATATGATGATAAACTCGTCGAGGTTAAGGCTGAGGTCTGGTGTGGGCAGCTTTTCGTATGTTCCGATAATGGATGCCTTGGGGTCGGTGTTGTATTTGGCGAAGTTGTTGATCGCATCGAGAACGTCCAGGGTTTGCTCAAAGAGGTAGAAAATATTTCCAGCGTAGAAATCGCCAGCTGGACGAGATTGCACCGTATACTTAGTGACGACGCCGTAGGCGTTGCCGCCTCCTCCACGTGATGCAAAGAAGAGGTCTGGGTTGGACTCTGGGGAAGCCGTAACGATTTCTCCGCTTGGTAGGACAATCTCCAGGGAGCGGAACGAATCGCATGCCAAGCCGTACTGAGATGAAAGGAAGGACAAACCGCCTGATAGTGCGAGACCAGAACCAACGTCAGCCAGACGAGCGCCGACAACCGTGCGTCCCAGGGGTGCGTAGAAGTCATAGATGTCGCCAAATTTGTTTCCAGGCCCGTAAGTTGCGAGAGTAGTCTCGTTATCGTATGACTTGTCATTCAGCTTTTTGAGGTCAATCAAGACCCCCTTGTCAACGGATGAGAAGAAATCATTGGGGTTGTGGCCACCGGCTTTGATGGCAAACCGAGAGCCAGCCGCGCGAATAACCTTGAGGGCGGTGGAGACATCTTGAGCGGAAGTTGGGTAGAAGACACACGACGGGGTATAATCGCTTTGGCGAGAATTCCAGTATCCATACCGACTGCTGATAAAGTCGGGGTGGAGTACACTATTGACAACTTCTGCGTCCGGTAGTGATGTTTTCAAGGTTGCACAGGCTGCAGGGCCAACCAGTTCCTGCGCAGTCGTGAGTGCAGAGAAAAGGGCGGCACCACAGAGGAGGCCAATGGGCGACAAGGGGTTCTTCAGGAAAGCCATGGTAGCTCCGTGTATAAGCACCTATGGAATACAATGCAAACACGGCGAAACTGAATTGGACGGTGAGCAGACTTTATATCTTGTCAGCGCATCGGAATGTTGCCGACTCATTTAAATAGCGCTTTAAGGGGCTTGCCGAGGCGGTGATAAGCTTACTGGAGAACCAGGGCCAGATGCGAAAATGCCGACGCTATAACGGGTTACCCCACTGCAAATCCACACTGGAACAAGCTACCCCACAAGAACTCGACCCTGTTTATAACCCCGCATAGGGTTAAACGTGGGGGAGTGGTCTTACATGTGATGGCGATAACATACTGACGAACCCTTATATTTTTCGTGGTGGCACTATATGGAAAACACGATATCATTGCACACGACAAGCTCTATGGCGGAGAAATCATCGCAACTTAGGATGAGACCACAGCTGTCATGTGAAAATCAACGTTTCTTGAAGGTGCATCTGCTTCTAAATTGAGTCTCGACGAAGTAGCCCATTACCTTAAATTGACACATGGGAATTATAACAGGAACGCGAATAAGAACGCGACCGACAAAATGCGAAAGCGAAAGCGAGTACGAACGCGATAAACAAACAAACGATTGTCGGCCTGACAAGTCTGAGGCCCAGAGAAATATTTATGGCCTGTGCGAGAGCTGCTGAGTCATCTAGCGCCCAAGTTTAATTAGCCCAGCCAAGTAAATATATACGCCGGTCCAGCCGGATACCGGACCATTTACCACCCTCAATGCGAAACGCGGAGAGTGCAGATACTATGAAAAATTAATAAATATAAATAAGTATCTGATAGTAGTCGTCATATGACATATTTCCCATTCCTCAAAAGCAGCTTCATTCCCATTAAAGATAGGTTTCTTTCGATTTCGCTCTTTTTTCGTTGTATATGTAAAATTCCGGTAGAGCAGAATCCAAATTAAATATGCGCCCATTCAGCTTAGTCCTCGCAGCTTCAGCTCTCGCTGCCTCGGCCGTCGCTACTCCCCTAGGCGTCCCGAATGACATCGCCGAAAGGCAAGCGAAGTCCTACCAAATCCGCGGTGTCCAGGACCCAATATACCATCTCTACCTTCAATCTCTGCCAGGCAATGCATCTAGCCCTGTTATGGGACCTGAGGCAACATCCGAGTACTTCACAATTGGCGAAAGCATCCAGAGTACAAATTCGTCTTTATATCTGAACATTGGCGAGGCAAGCACCTCGTACCTGCCGCTTTCCTTTGACGCTACGGCTACCACGACGGCCTGGGAACTCGAAGGAGACACTATTATTACGTCAAATGGGAGCCCTTATGGACGCCGTAAGTGTCATTATCATTTTTTTATTCTATACCGAGGGGACGAGGATTGGAGAGAAATTAAACTGCGTGTTTCAAAGGGCTACGGACTAACTGGGAGCCATTAGAATTAAACTTCCTCGTCTGCGATAGTTCCACCGCGGGCTATTATGATCTGTTCTTGCAGAAGGGCAGCGATACACCAGCGGGGAGGACGTGCAGCAATTTCCAGACGATTCATCTGCCGTGCTTATGTTAAGCCGTGGAGTGTAGTGGATATATAGAGTGGGAACGTGGTCAAGTTCCGAGGGGCGATATGAATGATGTGCGGCGAGATGACGCTGCAAGCTTACCTGCTCTGCTGTACATACTTCAGTTCTCGCATATATTTAACTCGATACTACAAGAAGCACAGTGAATGAAGCTACACGATTGACGATACATGGGGCCTGGCGAATTCTTCGTCCTTGTGGTACTAAATGATATCATGATAACGGCTGTATTGTACAAAATATGTTCCTTCAATATATATAACGGCCCCATATGCATCCTGCGCCTATTGATACAAAATCACCTTTCCACTGTAGGGAGCTCCTGAGGCACCTGCGTCGGCTGATATTCATTAGCTTCCAATTCTCGTCGCGCGTCATCTCCAGGTAATTCCCGTCGCTGCATATTATCTCCGATAGTTCCCTCCGAGGCATATCCTTCCCAACTGATAACTCTATCGTAGCTCCATCGCCCATCTCTTTCACATTTTCGTAACCCCCGTAGTCCTGGCGACTAGGTTCAACCCCATTATTCGCCTTTCGTTTCCGCCAGCAGAACCAAAACAGTAAAAATCCAACAAGAGCCGCCACGGCCACGCCTCCAACAACACCGCCAGCTATGGCACCAACACTCGTTCCGGCCTTTGCCTCGGGAGTGAGCGTGGGCGAGGTTCCCGTAGTTGTAGCAGAGGCAGAGTTGTTGAAGATTGACTCTAAAATAGCCTCTCCCCAGATGGGTGGGAACCTATCGTTGTGCAAGTAGTGGTTATTGACAAGATCTGGTTTGGTATATGCTTTTGCATTGGGATCGTAGGTGTCGTTCCACGTAAGTGCTGATAGGTCGAAGATATTCATGGAGGAACTCCAAGGGTCACTATATGCTGCCCAGTTTGTATTTACGGGGGGGTTCCACCCGCCGATGGAAAGCATCTGCCGCTGATTATGCTCCGAGATGGACTTTGGACCAATCTGTTGGCACTTGTGGTTGCTACGAAAGGATTTAGTTGGGGTGGGTACTTCGAGCCAAGTGAATGCCGGGAGAGTTAGTATGAAAACAGTGCTAAGGGCGGCAAAGTCCGAATTGCTTGCCGTGCCCATATCACCTCCGTATAGAAATCTGTCATAAGTTAGAGACTGAAAGTGTGAAAGTAGAAGATGGCAGAGGTTCGTGTAAAAAGTTAGAAAGTACGGACATTTCATAGGAAGAATTATCTGCGCTGCTAACTCCAACGGAGCAGGATGAATATCGTCCTGCAGGTGGGTTCGTGGCGTGCTGGAGGTAAAACTGGCCTGTGCGAATATCATAAATGTGAATATCGCCAAGAGTCGCAGAAATGTCTGTCGGTGACACTCCCCTATCAACTGGTTCCTTCCCGCCGAAGAAAACCAGGACGCCCTCTTCACCATAGTGCGGGACAAAATGCGCCTCGCCCAAGAAAGTGTGATTTGCATGTGTTATGTTGGTAAATTCTTGGGTTGCGTAGTCATAGGTTACAAATTCGTCCATCACAATTTGTATATTTAGACCGGGGTCGGGGCCATTTTCGTCTTCAATTAACCATGTCGTCATGCCGCCAATACTAAAATGTTTCTCGTCACTGCTCGCTGTGAGAGCATATTCGATACTGGAGTTGAGAAATGAGTTTGAAGTTGACCCCGCAAATTGTTGCGACCAGGCTACGTCGCCGCTTTCGACAGGCGTAAAGCCCCAGACTTCAGGCTTCACATTTGCGTCAAATTTGTCAAAGTTGCCGTCAACACCGTAGGTCGGGCCGAAGTATTCCCCGCCATAGCAGTAAACCATATGATGTGATTTATCGTAAAAGATTTCTGGTCGTCGGGATGGCCTGAATGCCTCGATCTGTTTAAATTCTTTGGCAGTAACACCGGAGGTTGTCCAAGATTTGGTAAGGTCGATTGCGTACGTTTGAGGGACTATAGGGTTTAGTGGGTAGATTTATGAAGCGGGAGGGGAAGGAAGCGTACCCGGCAAAAGACTCTGGGCATCAGTAGTTTTCGTAGTATCATTGGTATGGATTTCACCGCCGTGTAGGTAGAGCCAGTCGCCCACGACAATTGCTAAAGTTAAATGTATAAGCCTCTGACAGATATATCCGTTTCCAAGTCTCGATTTACTTACAAGATGGCCAAAACCATGATATAAACCCTGCTGGGAGAAATGGCGCTGCTATTGGTTTCGGATCTTCTGCATGGACGAAGGAGATTCGAAGGCAGAGAAGAACCAGGATAGTGAACTTCATTGTCATATCTGGCGCAGAGGAGCAAGGTTGAAAGGGCTATTCACCAGCACTGCAAAGTGGAATCTGGGGATTAATGTAGGAAGGCATTTTCAAAATAAAGAGAAGGTCTCCTTGCGAGCGAAGGAGGTAAGGCAGGAAGGCAATACTGGTCGCTTATCTCAGCTGACAGTTACGGCTAGACTTCCAGAATTCATATACCGGTGTACAAATTTGGAAGACTTGCGGCTGCAAGGCTGGGCTAAGAGAATGGAGGATCATGGAGTCTGAAGGCTTGTCGATCTGCAGGGCCTGTCGAGTCGCAAGGCTTGATCCCCATGTCGTTGTGGATACTGTGCACTTGTCTAACCGACCTCGCTCCCCTTGGGGAAATTTCGCTCCCATTGAGGCAACTAATATCAGCAAGTACGGCCCACAGCCCCTTTAAGCTCGACTGGAAACAACAATAGTGGGGAAAAGTCGTAAATTTAGACCCTGGAGAAGAGAATGCCTCGTGGGATTAAACTTGGGTATGAGCCTCTGGCTTGGGACATGACGGTGGTGTTTCGGCTGCGGCTCCTTTCCTTCTCCATGGTCGTAGCATTCAGTGCCGCGTGTTCGCTCGCAATGATTCGCAGATCATACTCAAGGTGGGTTCTATGGAAAGTATATGTGTGATACGCTTAAGTCGCACGTGTTTGTCATATAAGTACTGGTGCGCGCCGTACCGCTGACATGAAGACGGCGACGTCGATTGACGATGCGTGACATGACCACCGACTTTTAACTAGGGAAGCGGAAGAAAACCGCGATGATTCAATAAAGATGCGGAATTACTTTTTGTAGGAAATTCAAAGGTTTCAAATTCAACGTCAATTAGGGGTTACAAAGGCAATCTCTCTTCGACCCGCGCAACCGTGCGCAATCTGCATGGCACCCGATTCTATTTTCATACTCGCACTCATACAACCTCGCCTTTGCCAATTTAATAATGGGCGAGGAGTGAATGAAAGTTTGAAGGATTCTGCGAATAAAATTAGAGGTGCGGTGCGACCGCTGAATCCGAGCCATTGCTCGGCATCTGCGCGTTTGAGACACACGCCATCTATTTGAAATGAAAAACGCGCATCTAAACACCACTGGGCCTGAGGTCAGGCGGCATCACGCAGATCCCAATATAGCGCATCCTCGATGGTCGCCGCTCGTTTTTCAAATATCCTGTCGCGGCTACAAAAAAGGTAAACTGGGAGGCACAGTAAGAAGTGGTCACCGGAACCGTTTCCGAGCTCCGCGGCAGGGGCAATGTTTGCTTTTATGTCTGTCGTACGCCAATAGCTTGAAAGCCATATGCACATATTCAAGCGCAGCGCCATTGAATTCAATGCCACTTGCTGATCAAAAATAGCAGCAGCGTGTTGCACACACGTCAGTAGGTTACACGCCTGACTCGAGTGGAAACGTTATTTATGCACTTTGCTCCAGCGTCCCAGTTACTTCTGCCGATGCTGCAATTGAGCAAACGGATCGTGGAAGGGCGCACGATGTGGAATAGGGCCGTAGTAAGAGATGGCACGACCTCCAATCGCTGCGCTTATTTGGCACCCGACTCGTTAATTCTTCAGTTCCCCTCGAGCACGCCTACAGAACCGCCGCTCCATTCAGCCCGATGTGTTGGTGATCCCAAAGCAACGCCATCTCCTGTAACCTCCGTGATGATCATTGCATCCTGTCGTGGTTGTGTGCCTTCGTCAAGCTCATTAACAGTGATTATACCAAAAACTTGAATCGCACAATAGAGATGCTGTGTTGAATCTGATATCGTTAAGGCCAGTCAGCTGCTTCTTTGCATGCACAGCGGCTGTGGTGATCTTGAGGTGGCCTATGATATGTGCCCGGGATATTCATGAGGAACCGCATGAAGCCCTTAGACTCGCACACCTTGATGGATATGTTGCTGTGCTTTGATATCCGGATGATTCTGTCGCCGAACTGCAATGTTTGCAGTAGCTATGGCCGTTGTTGGTCTTTAGAATACCTAGTTACAGTGGAAGAACTGCTACTCGATCAAATGCCCGACATTTAAATGCACGCCTATATCAGTAGTTGCAAATCCCATTTTCAGAGATCGTTCCATTTCGTTTTCAAGCTTGACAGCCTAGCTATACGATTATTCTACTCCATAAACAAACAAATTTATAATAACAATAGCAGCCAGCCTAAAGTCATGTCCAGAACCAACCCGAAGGTATGTCAACTAGTGCTATATTCTACACATCCCTCATTTCTCATATTGATCCACCCCAAAATATGCGCAGCAGCTGATAAAGACAATTACAGGGTTATGTCCTCGTCCAAGTCGGCAAAAGGCACCAAACAGGTGGAGAGACGATCCAAACCCCTCAAAGTTCCAGAGACATCGGCGCAACTCCAACGCTTCCTTGATGAGGAAGACGCAGACTACAAGTATCTTGCAATCCCTGGAAGCGAATCTCACTACAAAGCTGCCAAAGAAGAGCGACGCAAAGCTATCAATGAAGCTGTTTCGCGCGAGTACTAAGTTTCATCGCTGTTGGAAGATTCAGTAGACCAATATCAATGTTGAGAGGATGAAAAGAGAGGGATCTCTTTGTTATAGTACGGCTAGGGGTTCCTAGACCCCGAGAAATTAGGTTGAGCAGTGATACTAGAATTTCCTCGTTTTAGCGAAGATATTAATATATAACGCACGGCATATTAATGCAACTACAAGTTGTCTGAATCTATTCCTATATGTGTCTTGTGTTGTAGACTAAAGAACCGAAGGGAACACATCGACCACAGCCACTTAAATTAAAGCTTACTGTTCGCAGTAGGGTATTATAACCACTCAACCGATATCTGGGGGTTGTGTTCTGTCAGCTGCGTGCTCCATCTACCATGGCACATGTCAATGGTAATTTGAACAGCGCGTGTGGCATTCATATGACGAATGAATGAAGCAATAACATGATGTAATATATATTCTTAACTCTATCTAGCCCCATAAAACAATAACATAGCCATAATATGATAGTAGTCCTGTGTGAATGGGCGCCTATCTTTAATTATAGTTGTTATAAATCCTGGTTGCTGTGCGGGGTTATTCGCACATTGCTAGCGGATTATCATTCCTCCACAATAAACCCCATACTTTCAACCCCATGTATATCACATCATCCGTCACGATTAGCCTCGGACTGTTTCCCCGCACCCAGTGGAAGAACGAGGGGTTTGTTGAACTTGAGCTCGTTTTGTCTTGGCAACCTAATAATTCCACCATATAAAGCCGGCTTCTTATATAGTGCCAGGGCCAGGTCCAAAAGCCTTCCCATACGTGGAACTATACGGTAAGTAGCATTGGCGGGGTGTCTAGCTTTGATTTAGGCCTTTGTTTTGCCCTGGACTCTGAGTAAGTTAATCTGGGGATTATCCATTGCCGCATCGGCATTTGCCTTCCATTCGTGCGTGTCTTGGTGTTGTGTTTATAGTCAACTGCCCCCCTCAAAATTTCTCTCTCATTATGCATCATGAAGCTCTCAAATCTCATATACGCCGTTCTGGCATCCAGCGCCGTATCGGCCTTACCCACGCAGCCCGCTGTTACTGATATCGCTGTGCGCGCGGACTCTAGCCTTGTGGGTTACCTTGGAGTCTTTTTCCTCGGAGACGCACCAAATGTCTACTTCTACTTGAGCAATGGGAACGATGCGCTCTCCTTCAAGGCTTTGAATGGTGGCCAGGCAATTCTGGATCCATCTTCCGGCACAGGAGGTGTCCGTGACCCGTCTATTATCAATGGCGGTGGATCCGAGGCCGGCAATAAATGGTATATTATTGGAACTGATTTGGATATCGGAAAGGTAACTTGTTAAAGAACTCCGTTATCGCTATTTTTGTGCTGGGTCTGACTTGAAGACAGACCACTTGGGATGCAGCCCAGCGCAAAGGGTCTCTCAGTATTTATATTTGGGAGAGCACAGATCTGATTAACTGGGGCTCCGAGCGACTGGTTAAAGTTGAGAATGACCAAGCTGGTATGGTCTGGGCGCCAGATGCAATCTGGGATGCGAGCAAAGGTGAGTACCCCAATTTGTTTTTGCTTTCGGGTTATCGATGTGATTCTAACTACCTGTCGCAGGCCAATATTTGGTTCATTGGGCATCCAAATTTGTAAGTTACCTGTTACGTCGTCTTACACACTTTCTAACTCAGACTTCAGTACTCGACTTCTGACTCCGAGCACACTGGCACCCCTGGTGCGAGTGAAATCCGGTATGCATACACGAGCGACTTCAAAACGTTCACCGCGCCGCAGACGCTCGTCGCCGCCTCAACTCCTGTCATTGACCTCGCAATCTTGCAACTTCCGCAATACGGTGCCAACAGCTACGCGCGTTTCCTCAAGGACGAATCCGCTTCACTCGTGTACATGGAGCGCTCTGATGATGGGCTCTTTGGGACTTGGACACGACCTGGTGGCTCTGATGCTTGGATTCACACTCAGGTTGAAGGCCCATACGCGTACTTGGACAATGAAGTTGATGGGAAGGTGCATCTGCTGTTAGATTACTATGGCAGTGATGGTTACAGGCCTTTTACATCGACAAACATGAATGCTAATGCCTGGGTGGATGCGGATCGGACAAATTTTCCTGCGAACTTGAGGCATGGTTCAGTTATTGGAATCAACCAGGTGGCATATGATGCCCTGAATGCAAACTGGGGCTGAGGAAGGATGCGATCACAACATTCAGATGGCTTGGTACGGGAAATATCTCGGTTTTAGTTCCGAGTTGAAATTCAATAGAGCTAAGGTGGTTGGTCGAATATATATAGCTTATATTATATACCTCGTGTATAGCCAGAGCTCTCAGATCTTGATGGAGTAATCGCCAGTAATTGCCAAATGCGTTGGTTGGTGGCGTATTTACTCAGTAAGTTGAAAATTGATGTCTGGCTTTTGAGTCGCGTTTTGTCGTTGTCTGATTTCCGAGACCAGTTTTCAATGCAGATGACTTAATCCCAATTCGAATAGAATAATGCAAGGTCAGCATGCTGACCTTGCAGGAATATTAGCGCATAAGCACAAGTACAGCCTTGGTCATAAACCATCAATTTGTAAGCCTCAATATCAGGACTGAAACTGAAACATTAAGCACTGCTAAAACCCGAAAGTCGACAAATCCTCTTTCATGATTACATCAAAATCCTTTCCAGGACTCTATTCATCAGACTTGGCCTATAGAACCAAAAGATTACAACCGTAATTCATCCGGACCTGACATACTTCAGTAGCAGACATGCAAGGTCAGCATCACGTACAAGCTTCGACTTTTTTATATCATGCCCGATTATTCTCTATTGTCTCTTTGCAAAGATCAAAAGTAAGAGGTAAATAATGACACGAACTGTCGTCCTGATCACTGGCGCCAATAGAGGAATTGGCAAGGGCCTTCTCGAAATCTACCTCCTCAAACCGAACCATCTTGTTATCGCTGCGAACCGCGACGTTGAGCACCCTACATCCAAGGCGCTTGCTGAACTACCCACGGCCGATGGCACGAGTTTATTGCTGGTTAAGATTGATGCTACGGTGCGTACAGCAAGCTCAATCTTCGAACTCCCATTCTTCAGGCATTGAAGTTAGAGTTACTATGATTTCACACGCAGGATGCGATGCATCCACTTGAAAAATCTGCGCAAAAAGTTTTGCGCGCAGAATTTCCATAACTTCACCGTACTAACTAGGTGATAGGTACCAACCGACGCCGCAGCTGCAGTCAAGTTTTGCGCCTTGGAATCGATCGATTATATCGATATCGTCATTGCCAATGCTGGCGTAGCCTATATATGGCCCAAAGTTTCTGAAGTCAAAACCGAAGATATGCAGCATCATATTGTGCCAAATGTGTATGGAAATATTTGGCTGTATCAGGCATTGCTGCCGTTATTGAAAAAGGGCAGGAAGAAGATGTGGATTAGTATTGGATCTAGTGCAGCATACCTTACGGTTGGTTATTCCTTTTTCGTGAAGCATTGGGCTTAGCTGACTTGTGTAGTAAGTAGCCTCAGCTTTGGAATCCTTAGTGGTTTAGAGCTTCTCAAGGTGTCCCTTCGTTAACACGCAATCTTCTGTCGATAAACAGGCTAATAAGTTGTGTTTAGGAACATGATCCCCTTTCAAAATGCAGCATATGGCCCAACCAAGCTTGTTCTTCATTGGCTTACCAAGGCTATGCACATGGAAGAGCCCGAGCTTACCGCATTTCCAATTGACCCAGGATTTGTTCAGACTGACATGGGTATATGTGCCGCTAGTTCCCTTTCAAACTGGAAGTACAACTAACTTTACATATAGGCAACCGCGCTGCGCATAACTTTAGCATTGAAAAGGCCACTATCACCACCGAGGAAAGTGTCACCGGCATAGTCAAAGTCATCGATGTAGCAAGTAGAGACAGCCATGGTGGCAGGTTGTGGGACTACAATGGATTAGAGGTCCCATGGTAGATTCGCCCAGTAATTTTCCAGGTAGTGCTGCTGCTTTGCACTATGGAGACTGCTCGCTTCGCCGACTTGACCGTCATTCAGAAATTTGTTCTCATTTATCTAGTCATTAAATCAGTCGCTTTGCAAACTATGCATTCGTGAAAGAAGTTGATTTTGTTCTGACATTAGCTGCGTTATAGTGGCAACAACCGTAAGCCCAATGGACGTTGGGTGTCTCCTCTATGCAATGACGAACATCTCTGGAGTCTATGACACTATTGGCGCGCTCTAGAGAGACAAATCCGGAGTGTATTTCTTAATTGGCCGAGGACGCGTGGGGGAATCCTGTATTGTCGAAATGCGAGTGTCCTCAGCAACGCAAAATCTATTATCCGACGGGAGTCATGTTAGATCGCCGGATTACTAAAACAACCTCCAAGTGTTGTACTTGAGAGCAAAAGAACACGAGAGCCGGCCTCCACGTGCTAAAACCCTGAATTACTTTCCGTCTAGAACCTCTTACCTTGTCACCCACACCAGCTGCTACAAGTGAAGTCGAGCATTGGCAGCTTCAGACCAAGACCCATCGTGATGAACCTGAACATCCAGCTTCCAACCGACGCCCGCGAACGTCGTCGCCTGCAAAACCGAATTGCCCAGCGAAAATTCCGTCGTAAATCCGATCTCCCCTAACGAGCCTATTATCACATTCTTACAAATGTCGCAGATAAAAGACAGTTTGAATCTATTAATGCTGCGTCAGTCGAGAATCCGCTCAGCGTTGTTAGCATGTCCGCGCCAGCAAATCAGCAAGACATCACCACCGCCGATTCTCTAAGTTCCATAGTATCGGATTTCTTTTCCTCTACGGAGACCTTTCCCTCCTTGATTAATCCCCCTCATCAGCACAATGATAGCCCGCGTCTCGAGGATGTTGATTTCGGAGAATGGGGCATGGATACCATGCTCCCTGGCAACAGCATCTCATTCCCAACAACTGATGCCTCGACGTTTCACCCGCATATGGCTTCTCAAGACATTTCACCATTCACGCCAATAATTTCACCCTCCCTTGGTCCGCATTCTAGTAGCACCATTGCTCCCCGTCGTCCATCCGTCTCACAACAGCCCGCTGAGCTTGCCCACATTCCCCTCGGATCCACCCGTGGTAAAGGTTGGCTAAGCACCATACACATCGCCGCGCGCCAAGGTAACGATCTCATCCTCGACATGCTCATCCAGCAAAATGCCGACCTGAACGAGAAAGATAGCAACGGCCGCACCCCGCTCATCTACGCCGTAATCGAAAACCATCAGACCATCGTCACCACACTGCTAGCCCATGGAGCGCGCATAAATGAGATCGACTGCGATGACCGATCTGCGCTGCATTGGGCTGTGTTGCATAGTAGGGAGGATATCCTCAAAACAATCCTTGAGTACAAACAGGAGCAGGGGCTTGATGTTGATGCAAGTGATTTCAGCGGTTGGACGCCGATGCATATGGCTGTTCATGCGAACTTTGCGTTGGGTGTCAAGATGCTTTTGGATTGTGGGGCGAATATTAACATCAAGGCGCGCCATTGCCCTCATGCTGAGAAGTTGATTCCGGGGTTACTGACGAGGAAAACTACCTAGCCTGTTAGGTCACTATCACACCAAGGATCTAAGTTACTGTCAACTCATCTTTGTGTAAAATCAACTTATTAAAATTGCAGGTACCTATCACAGCGAGTACGATGGTAGAATGTAGAATGGGGGACATTGTAGTGATCTGCAAGAGCACGGTTAGCTATAGTAAACGGGAAGACAATCGTCTGATTTCAGTAACTAAAATCGCGAAACCTGTAAGCACATGGAAGCACCAAGATTGCGGATGGTCTGAATGACCGTTGGCCCTTGATAGATTACAAGAACTAGTGCTGCTTTTCGTCGGTTTTTCCGGGTCTTACCATTATCCGATTCCTGAGCCTAGTTTCTCACTGGCACAAACGACTGTTCTTAGAATTGTGCACAGCACGGTTTCTTACTTTCCGTCCTCTGTGAGTGGTTTTCAGACCGCGCAGCACGGCCTCCTGCCTCCCGTTCTCTACTAGTGGACGCAGACTGTGCGCTCGGAATGGTAGATTTATGAACGCTTACACATGGTACGTTGCAGTCATACTCAAATTAAAACTCGTCAGCGGCCACGTCGTTCCAATAGCTAATGTTGTTAGCACCGCATACAGAAAAATATTCATTAACCTGCTGGAAAGTTGGCTTGAAGATAGGAACTGAGTGGTTACTACGACTGCCGAGGGACTCATCAGCAGTCGATGGAAGGAACGATTATATGAGGATCTGTACATGAGAACCAATGAGTGGACGTCGTAGCAGTGCATATACGTAAGTGCTGAGTAAGACATGAGAATCGCACAACGTATAGTCTCACTTACCTCGCTGTAAAAACCGAGCTGGTAATTCTAATCATAGGCATTTACTAAGTATGTTCAACTATAAATATTCTTGACTCTGCTCTTTCAACTTAAATCTTGTCTGTCAGCTTCAATCGCCATAATCACAAATCATAAAATCACTACACACAAGCGAAACACGCATCCAACTCAAATCATACGGTCCCCCCCAAAGAAAAGACTCAGCATGCTTCTTCCACCCTCTGCGCTCCTGGCCAGCTTGGCCCTCCTCCCTGCCGCCTAGGCCAGTAGTTGGGGACTTTCATTGTACAACAGCCATGACTGCACTGGCCCTTCGCCTGCCGCATTTGGTGACTCAGTAACCTGGGGTTGTTATTTCATCGATCCGTTTTACCCTCTATTATCAGCTAGTTCGCCAGAGTACGACGCAAGCTTTCAGGTCCAGGTATACACTAGCAGCGACTGTAGTGGTGAGCCGTGCTTCTTAGGCATAGGGTGCTGCAATGACCGCAGTAGGGCGGGATTCAAGTCTTTTCGTGCCTTTGCTCGGTAGATAGGCTTGGTAAAGTGATCACTTAGGCACCTTTACTACGGTAGAGCAAGAGGAAGGTAGAGGAGCTGTATTATAAGGTGGCAACGTATTAATTGAATTGCCACTTTACTATACTGCCTTCGTTATTCCTAGGTGCTCCGCTAAATAGAAGCGCCATTATAGGAATGGAGTATAGCAGTCAAGAACCGGAAAATAACTTCAGGCTATCCTGGAACTATCCTCGGGAAATCTAGATCTCGTTTCTCAGGCACGGATCGTGATAAACAGGAACACAATCATCTAATTTCAGTAACTAAAATCGCGAAGACTACAAACAGCGTCTAGGAAACACGAACCTAGAAGTGCTCAAGTTTGGGATGGCCCAAATGACGTTAGACCGCCGTTAGACCATTAAAAATTGTTATACTACGATAGTAAAAATAAAGTTAAGTAAGAGCGCAGACTCTAATTGTGTTTATTGGCTCTCTATTAGGCGGTTGGGCGAAAATCACAGGCGTTAGACTATCAAAGACTTTTGTCGGGAATATCCGGTCGCCTTTGATTGACTACAGCTTGAGTATCCATCTACAACTGGCTTTTTCTGGCCGTTGTATAGGTGAATTTTAGCATAAGGTACTAATCGTAACAACTTTAAAGGTGAGCGAGGCGACCGAGAACCGGTACTACTTTTCGGGCAGTTTTTCTGAAGCTACAATGTCAAGCCGGGGCAGGATTGGTGAATAGATCAAAGCTGCGGCTGGGGTCGGAGATATCATATCGCCGACTATTCGACATTATGCTACTCACCGAAGATGCCAAGTCAATTGCGATGCTATTTCTGGCACGCGACCACATGGGGGCCAGCATATGCTGACGAGCTGAGACAATAATGGCCCCGCATGGCGGCGAGCTGAAGCTCGAAGGAGCTGACAGGCTAAGCGGCCCAATGAGGTTCGGTATCAATGCCAGGGGTCTGAGGGATTAGCTTGGCAGCATTTGAATATATAACTACAAAGGTTGCAAAAGGCATTGTATTTCCAATCCATTTTTATTTTGTCTTTGCGTTCCCCTGGATTTGTGATCTGCATCGTCCCAAAGGTTAAACCAAAAATATGGCTCGTCTCCCAATCCTCTCTCTCTTTATCCTTACCAACCTTGTCGGCCTCGTCTTCGCAGTCGACTTAGAAGACCTCTGCACGTCGGATAACCTCAACTTCTCCTACACGAAGTCCTTCATGCCCTGGTTCCGCAGCTGGAAGAACGTTACCTCTGGGCCAAACGGCTCCGATGAAGCACTCGTGAAAAACATGGCCTGCTGGTGGTACGCAGACTGCATTTACTCGCTTACGGCCGAGACGCGGAAACAGCAATACGCGGCGGTCTCAATCGTGATGGCGCTCATACCTATCACATTAAAAGACATTGCATGGCCTCATCGACGAATAGTACACATTTCGGAAAAGAAGCATTGGCTAGTTGATACACTTATCAGGGCCCTGGGATTAGTTCCAGTCATTCCCAAAGACAACAAGAAGATAAAGGAGATGGAGAGAAAATGGACGTGCAGTCATTTGGTATCGGTTCTCATATTGGTGCTTCTAGTGGCATTCTTGTTGCTAGGCTATGGAATGCTGGTTGTTATGGAGCTATACTCTAAACGCTCAAGCTTGGGATGTCCAGTTCCTGCCTTTGTGGCCCTATGGTTCGTCGTTGCATTTGCACCGGCGGCGATCGAAGTTGCATTCTCGAGATATAGAGACAGAGTAAAACCTTCCTCGAAAACTACTGTTGAAGACTCAGAGTCTGGAGATAACGAGGCTCTGGGCGATAGTAATAGGATCGAACATAACACGACAGATGAGGTGGCAAAAAACATACAGGGTGGTGAGCAGAATTGGTTCGTGCAGATTTGCTGGGGTTTTTATTACTCAGCTGGAAGTTTGATCTTTACATCCATTATGCTGGTGTCAGTTGAGGAGCTCTTTACTTGGATAGTACTTTCGGGTGTGGTTACTGCAGCAAGTAAGTTGTTAGGGTGTAAACTAGCTGGGTATTGGGGTACGGGATGGAATAAGACGAAGAAGAAGTGAAGACGGCAACAGAGAATTGTTGGGTAATGATTCAACTTCTTCTCTATTACTGGGGAAGCTACATAAAGATTACAGATGATGTGGTAAAGGTAGTAGTGAGGACCCGCAGAGGCGATAGGAACTGCATTTCAGCGGCCCGAAGAAGCGCTCTGTTGATGCAGGGGATTATTTTGCTTGGATTGTTGTTTATTAAATGGTTTTATTGAGGCAGGCTTGCGCAGATGTTGCGGCGTTTGGCAATACATCAATCTCATAGTTCAGTTATATTCTCGGCGCAATAGAAGGGATGAGCTACCTCAACGAGTACCAACGTCACATTTTGTCCAAAAGTTATTGTCAATATTGTGTCAACCAACAACGAAAATCCTGGCATCGGCCTCAAGGCATATATTATAGTGAACGGGAGAGAAATGTCTACTTGCCGTCCAGTTTGTATTTATATTCGCAAGAATACGCAATTCATTTATGAAGTGGGCAAGGTGGCTTATGACACTCACTATGCTAGAAATCTATTAAATTGATTCGTCGCATTTCTTAGCTTTATGCGAGCTTAATATATTTATAACAGTCATCTCTGTGCGGGTGTGTCAAGTGAGCCAGATTGATAATGATCGCAAGCTGGGATTCGCGGGCTTGGCACTCGGACTATATAGACCCAATTTAGCCGCGACAAGAAACAAGTTAAGTGATCAACTTTACCTCAGCCTGAATTGAAATACAGTGAAATTATTCAAATCGAGGAAGATCAGCGTGCTGTGACAATTTATTCCTCACATGTGACCCTCCAAGCCATCTAATGGCAAGCACTAATGAAATGGAACTAGACACGAGAATTTGTATATGAGGCAATAATCTTCCAAAATTATGGGAGCAAAATCGTCCTCATCTCAACGTTTTCAATTCTTGTCAATATGCAGTTACTTTCTGTTCTCCTCGCCTCCGCCACCGTGGTTCACGGCCACTACAACTTCAACGCCTTGATCTACGGTGGCACCACTGAGGCGACTTGGCAACAAGGTATGCAATTTATCCCATATCCTTTCCCTTTCTAATTATCCTACAGTCCGAAAGCGATCCGATGCAGACAGCCATGGTCCGGTATTAGATACTTCACTGCTGGATATCCGATGTGGAAAGGATGCATCCACCGCATTTGCCCCAGAAATCCTGTCAGTTGCTGCAGGAGAGACCCTTAGCTTCGTTGTCGACCCAAGCATTCAGCATCCTGGCCCAAGTCTGGCCTACTTGGCCAAAGTACCGGATGGAGAGACTGCTGCCACCTGGGATGGAAGTGGAGCCGTTTGGTTTAAGGTTTGGGAACAAGGTCCCACTGAGCTTAACTCAAACGGAGGAGACTGGCCGTCAAGTGGTACGTATGACCTCCCTGTAGGAAGTTCTTGCTAATAGTGCATAGATTTGACGACTCTGGGCTTTACAATCCCAAAAGCTACACCATCTGGTGACTATCTTGCACGCATTGAGCATATAGGTCTTCACGCCGCCAGCCAAGCAAACGGCGCCCAGTTCTATCTGTCTTGCGGACAAATCACTGTTACAGGTGGTGGCAGTGGTTCTCCAAGCCCATTGGTTGCCTTCCCTGGAGCTTACTCGGCAACTGACCCTGGAATTCTGATCCAAATCTACTACCCTGTGGTTCGTTACACTTCTCCGAAATGCAACTCTGATGATACTGATTATGTTCGTGCAGCCAACCAGCTACACCATCCCTGGTCCAGCGGTCTGGACTGGATAGATAGGGGGCGATTTTCGATGCTTACAGCTTACTCCCGAAACCAAGACATTTGTCGGAAAATAGTATAGGCTCGATATACCCAGACGGGATCTGCATCGCTGTAACTAGGCTGTACAGTATTACTATATTTTATGCTATATACACCGCTATTTACATGCACTCTGCCCATTCCGTCCCCCTACTGTTTTGCTTGTAGGAGCTAGAACCTGACATGTCAGGGGGCGCGATTTTAGTGACACCAGGGCACAGGGAGCTTGCAACCGACTTAAATTTTTGCAAGCGCCGCCAAAAACATGAAGTATTGCAGTTTCTCGTTGGCTTTCCTGACCTCAGACATCAGCTTACGTCTAAATATGGACGGAGCTTATGGTTACAATGCATTTGGTTCCACATAATACATGTATGTTGACGGATGGAGTCGTGAGAAGTGGCAGCGGTGATTAATTCGGAAAGGTAAGACATTCAGGGGGACAACAGGGCGACTAAGCTGTGTATCTTACTCATGGAAATGCTTCACAATCAACGCCATAAGGGATAAGGGTTTCCAATTGGCTACAAATCATACGCTCGTCGCGTTGACAACCTATTAAGATCCAATAAGCCACCATCGGATATCTCATGGGATTGTGTACGTAATTTTGGCCCAGTAATTTTGATCGATGAACAACTACCCTCAGCCCCCTCAATGCATGGTCATTGTCTCAACCCCAAACTGCGAGAGGACTCTATGTATAAAAGGGAGCTGATGCCCGCCCTTCTGTCAATTCGAATCTAAGAACAGACATCAATTCGGCAACTATACACAATCAAAATGAAGCTTCTCACTACCCTCGTCCTCCTTTCCGCTACTCTTCTCACTCATGCGGCGACCATTCCCGCAGAGATGGCAGGGTCGCTTGCGTCCCGCGAATCTTGCAGCAGCCCGCCTGGAGAGAATGGATGCGGGTATGGTAGAGAGTGTGGCGATGGCCCTGGCGTTGTGGGTTCTCCGTTGACTTTCCTCCGCACTTGCCTATCTCCAATAAACGCACCGTGATCTGTTGCTGAAAATGTGCTAATGACCAGCGAGTAGTATACCTGTAGCGCCACAGGTCAGATTGTAGCTATCGCCTGCTGCGGGCCGAACGGGTGCAAGCGCATTAATGGACAGCCTTACTGCGTCTGAGCTTTCACTCATTCCCCCGCAATTTTTTATGAGTAATGATGAGCAATTTGTGGGACGTCAAAGTTTGTGGAGCAGGAGCCGAAGTTGGGATATTGGACTTAGATCTGAGATAGTCGCAGGGGCTGTGGTAGTATAGAAAGAGAGATACACGGGTTTTTGCAAGAAAGTGCACAACGTGCCTGAGTGAGCTCTATGGCGACATGTCTATCGGTCCAGGCTGAGGTTATGGCCAGTAAGGTTTGCTGAGGGGGTATTGCAGTGTATGTCTGCCGAATCTGAGGCCGGGTTATGTATAAGATCAGCGGTTTACTCTTCTTGAACCTCAAAGGAACAAAAGTACTCGCTGTAATAACCAGTGATAAAAATTAGACCTGCAATGAGGAGCTATCGAAGGATGTGAGTCTACCCCAGGCGCGCGCTTCGGGTCGTTCCGTTCAGGACAGCCGAACGTTTGATTGGTGGTGCAAAAAGTGTGGGTGGTGACAGGTTACCACGGGGCCAGTAGCCGATATTCTACCATATAAAGCCATTCGACTGTGCCAAAACTCAATTAGGCAAAGTTCAATCCTACGGAGCATGTTGGTTTATATGCACAATTATGCATCCAAACCACATATAAACCCTCTGGAGACCCCCCACCCTATTAGAGTAACGATCAGACATCCGCCATATACAATTGTCCAACTGCTACAATATGGCGGAATTGAGGTCGAAGAATGCTTCAACTCCTGATGGACCCTGGGCTTCCATCGACCAGTCCTCGATGGACCTGCAACAGAGGAGGATAGCAGCGGCAGGGCGCAAGCGTATTCCCGAGCCGGCAGGAATAATGCATCTAACATTACGGGCAGGCGCATTAGTCGCGTCATTCGTATTCCTCGTCTTCATCGCAATTCTAACTTTCAGGCACAACGAGACATATCCCGTCGCATACGTCGCGGTGAGTTTATGGCTACGTATTTTTCAAAACTACACGGGACTAACTGTCTATTCAAGGCACTGTGGGCAATCTTTGTCGATACTGCTGAGATTGCGGCCCTCACTAGCAAGTCTCACTCAGTCGTTCGAATACCCCCTGGCGCAATAGCGATGCTGGATGTGTTTTCATTCCTGTTGTTTGCTCCAGGCGCTGTCGCAAACTTGTTTCTTGCTCCAGGCGCGTATAATTACGAGCCTGATAAGCACCCATGGACCCCGGAGGAGGAACAGGCAAACGCTTGGTTTTGGAAGTGCATCTGGGTTGGATGCGCAGTCGCGTATGTCCTTCAACAAAGTACAGTGAGCTTTGCTAATGGTAAAAGGGCAATTCGCTTTTTCGTTATTGTCGTTAGTTGTGTGGGTTGTTGCAAGGCGAGGAAGAGGAGGTCATATTAACTATGTCTGAGAGATGGGATTGCTTTCCCCACGAGGTTTATATGCCAGTATGGGCATCATGATGAGACCGAACGGCCCCTAGCTATCGGGTTTGCATTTACTGCCCACGGCTACAATTAACTCACGTATAAATTCAGCACATTAATAACGATTAATTGCAGGCATTGAAGGGGATGCCAAATATCTGTCAACCAGTATTTCGAACCGCTCTTGACAACATTTCAAACGCTATGAAACATAATACTCGGTCACCTTATGAATCCCATTCCCATCGCCATCACTCTTTAGTTCATCATGACGCCTAAGAATAGACTCCTCGCTCGTGCTGCCTTTTAAGCCGTGAGCCTGTACAGTCGTAAGGTTGATCCCCATGGCGTCTCTGTCACCCCGCGATGGGGTCCAGCCACTTTTTGCGGAATCGCTGTTCTTAAATGTGTTGCTTCTCGGGTGCCCTGACGTAGACCCATATGCTCCACTTCCGGGATTGGATGGGAAGACACTAGGAAAAAGCATTGAGAGGATTGGTCTACACGAAGGGAGACATGCACAGATAATACCGACATTTTCTTCGACAATGGTCCAGAGTGAAGACGCAATATCGTCTTACGAGCTTGTCAGCAGCTGTTAATGATTCAAAGGATGGGGTTGTAGAACTTACAAGTCGGATCAGAACTCGTAGACGAGAAATTAAGAGTTTGCATTCGAAAAATGCTCGTTATCATGACACTGCAGCAAGTTAGCAGTGTTTCCTCACAGAGGACGTGAATAGTTACAAGGCCCCAAGTGCAAACACAAACATCAGCGCCATCTTTTGGTTTGACGGGAGATACGATTTGTAGATTATGGGCATTGGTAGCACCAAAATAATGAAGTCCGTTGCAATTGAGAATCCGGCATTGGCGTACCAATTCTTTGGGATGCTGATGCAAGACCCTGGAATCTTCTTGTCCCAGGCACGCGGTATAGGCGTACATTGAAAGACAGACGAGAAGAAAGTGGCAACCATGTAACTCAAAATTATTCCCAGCATGACATAACACATTATCCGAAAAGGCCGCTGAATAAAAATTCTGAGATATAGGAGCAGGATCGAAGCTTTCGTGAGGTTGATTGTAATCTTGTAAAACGCTTGCGCGACGTAGAACAGCTGCGAAATAATCAGCAACCGGGCTCTCTCAGACAAGATAATGCGACAAAGTAATACCTTGAAAGTCATCTTTCGATTGTACACAGACAAGTTGGCATTATGTTGCCCAAATCCGTAGGCGCAGGATGCCATCATCAATGCCGAAACAGCCAAGGAATTGATCTGTAAAGCAGATTAGGTTTGAAACTACCGTAGTGCCGTGGATCGCGATCTACCCTGTCGGATGATCACGATCTGCTGAGAGTTCTTACAAAAGAGAACAAAATTGTCCAGTCGTCATACCCAAGGCCACTCTTGAGCTTGATCCGAGTCCATATTCTGATGATGATAAAGATTGGTGTGATAACAAAAAATACGATACAAGGAATCTGAACCTGCAGAGCGTGGCTCTCTCCGGGCGCGTTACCACTAACCATCGTGATTACAATGTAATGTTCCCATCAGAGATGACAAGATGCTGGACATGCGCCAAAAGGAGGAAGAGAAAGCCAACATGGTTAAACGGGGAGCTGTCTCCCAGATATACTCTCGCCATCGCCATTCAAAATCGCGGACAACTCAGACGATGCAGCCTTCATCAGCCCTAAACGGTATAGAATATGCCATATTACTGAACATGAGACGGAGCTACCAAATAGCCGCAGATTTGAATGTGACGATCGACGTGAAATGCTTACTTTTGTACAATGTGGCATTCCAAGCCAGTTTCCCCGCTAATTCTCCCAGCTCCATGCATTTCCATGTTGCTCGATAGAGAAGGTCAGCAAAATCGCAGACGGGCCGTATCGTATTCCGTTGCGATCTGCTTCGAACTTCCTAAAACAGCAAGGTTCCCCACCGGATTCCTTAGACCTTGCAGCCATGTAAGCCGGACTTGCTACCAAAGTGGAAGTTTGGTACTTTATTTGCGGATAAACGAGGCACCGAGGAGTTGGTCGGGAAATGAGATATGCACGTTGTAAGACGTTCTGAGATGAGAGAGGGGTAATCGCCAGAATCCCCGCCCTGAGCTGCCCACGATAAACGATGCTACCCATATCAATCTCAGTAATCCCAGTCAGCGCCGCGTGTGATGTATCGGTACCTATGGCAGATAACATTTGCGCTGTGGTATAGCTACGCATGTCCATTCTGGCGTATATCTACCTCGGGAGATTTTATTTTGTTTGGTTTGTGCACAGGGCGCAAAACGGCGAGAACGCGATGTTGGTTCTCCACAGTTGTTGACAGGAGGACGGACTTCACGGGCTCTCGGCTGGCTCTCTCTCGTCATGTTAAATGTAATATCTTCACTGGATCGCGGGCTTCTCGTCTTTGTTTACAATATATCACTTCCATGATTCAATTCCCGTGTGGTTGTGAGACATCCAGTAGAC
The DNA here is from genome assembly GCA_000750755.1 of Pseudogymnoascus sp. VKM F-4513 (FW-928). Taxonomy (NCBI): domain Eukaryota; kingdom Fungi; phylum Ascomycota; class Leotiomycetes; order Thelebolales; family Thelebolaceae; genus Pseudogymnoascus; species Pseudogymnoascus sp. VKM F-4513 (FW-928). The sequence goes on from JPJW01002365.1 coordinate 47,138, forward strand.
ACTAAATTCACGAAGGTTGGTCAATCCCCAGCAATGCTGCCCCAATCGCAATACCCCATTCCGCCCATAGACGACGGCGTGGTCGCTCACCAGCAACAGAGCTAACTTTGAGATCAGTCTACCAAATCGGATTACAGCTATGAGGGGACTACGATGCATCGCAATTTTCGGCCTAGGCCTTATCGGACTTGCTTCCGCCACATCCAATGCCTCAATCAAGGAGCACGACATTCCCTTCGATCTGAATGGCTCCAAGTTTGTCTACCCCTGGCCTGTGAAGCTTTATAAATTCGAGACGCAAAGAAAACAAACGCTCGAGATGGCCTTCATGGACGTTGCGCCAACGGGCCCACCTAATGGCAAGACCGCCGTTCTCCTGCATGGCAAAAACTTCTGTGGCCCAACTTGGAAGGAGACCGCGGACAAGCTTACTGCAGCGGGCTACCGCGTCATTCTGCCCGACCAGATCGGCTTCTGCAAATCATCCAAGCCCAAAACGTACCAGTTCAGTCTCCAGCAGTTTGCAATGAATACACAGGGCCTTCTGAGTAAGCTAGGCGTCGAGAAGGTTACTCTTATCGGCCACTCTATGGGTGGCATGCTCGCCACTCGCTTTTCCCTTATGTATCCTGACAGCGTGACGGAGTTGGTCTTGACCAATCCCATCGGTCTGGAGGACTGGAAAGCTCTTGGCGTCCCATATATCAACACCGACGTCTCCTGGGCCAATGAGCAAGCCAGCACCTATGATTCAATCCGCGGCTACGAGCAAGCCACCTACTATGTTGGAACCTGGGCTCCGGCATACGACACCTGGGTCAACATGCTTGTCGGCATTTACAATGGAACCAAAGCCATCGATTACGCCTGGAACCAGGCTCTCATTGTGGACATGGTCCTCACACAGCCAATTGTTTATGAGTTCCCTCTCTTGAAGCCAAAGACGTTGTTGCTCATTGGCGCCAAGGACAACACTGCCATTGGGTACCAGTGGTCTCCTCCTGAAGTCCAGGCAAAATTAGGCCACTATGATGTGCTCGGTCCTCAGGTTGCCGCTATGATTCCTAACGGAAAGTTAATTGCGTTCCCCGATCTTGGCCATGCACCCCAGATTCAGGCCCCAGATAGGTATCACGAAGCGCTCTTGGGGTGGTTGAAAACCGCGTAAGGGGTGGCATGCGCGGCCTATTACCAATAGGACTCGACGTCGTTTGGGCTGAGAAGTTGATGTAAATAAACAGATAACTCCATCGAATAGGACAATCTACTCGGGAGGGTAGAATGTACATGCCGTATTTTTAGGACTCGCAACGGCTCATGGCTTTTAAACGATTTGCTGCCATTTACTGAGACTAAATTTTCCGTGGTGGCTGCCTCCGATTCCACAGTATTTGAAACTTCCTGTCTGTGAAATTTATCTTGGCCCCTGAATCCGCAGCGGGATCCCAAGCTGCCTTGCTATATAGTGCTGGCGGTGAATGTCTGGGCTGAATACAGGGGTCATGAGTTGTCAGGTCACAAGCTGAAGCTTAATGCCCACTTTAGGATTGATATGATAAGGCTGTTCGACAGGTTTTGTGGCTTTGTGAAATGTAACCCGCCCACGACTCTGGCGTGTGGTTCGCCCGTGTCTAGCGCCGCTTTCAGTGGACGCAACGGCGATAGAACGTTCAGTATAGGTCAAGGATGGGCTTGGCCGCACCATGTCGCCAAGTTATAGCAAGGATCACACACCGAGCAATATATAGGTAATATATCTACTCTAGGTCCAGATATTGAAGTGTCAGTTGCTGAATATACTCTCCTTCGGCGAGATATTGCCCTTGAAGTGTTGTACCAAGGCCACCCCAGATGAATAATCGGGATTTCCAGCTTCCCGAAATGTGCAGTCGTTTCATTATACTTTCCATAATAAAAATCCTTAAATCCCTCACATATTCTGGGACGGGAACTTAAAGTAAGGCTGAAATGCTTGATATGTCGAATTGTGGTGGCTGTGCACAACGGGCAAGCCTGGTCGGCGGCCAGCCTGGAAACGCCTCACTGATACTAAAACGCTCAAGGCGCTGGGACTGTCAGTCAAAAATAATATATACTCTCCAATCTGACCACAAACGTGTGAACTATTGTAGGCCATATATTTTAACCTTCGTGATGTGGATCCACCGTTATGTTCTCGGGCTTCTAAGATTAGCGCTCAGCGGCACGGGCCAGACCGCACCAGGCCCAGTGGCTCCAAAGAGTCCAGCCTTGTATCATAAAGCGGGAGATCTTCTCGGGCGCGCGGATTCTTCCACGGCGGCTGGGTCAAACAGTTCCGAAACCGCACAGAACTTCTGGAAACTGTCGAAAAGAACTGAAGACATTGAGGCGTTTCGCAAGCTAAACAATCTTATTCTCGTCGAGAGTACACCTCTAGATGCCGCTTTCATGCCCAGTTGGCCGCAGGCACTGGTGCAATACATCTTAATAAACCCTCCGATTAATTGCTTCAAGTACACAAAGCCATGAGATCAATGGCCGGGTCGTTTGCAGCTCCACCATCACCCCATTTAATATCCTCCAACTTCTCCTGTCGCCGTTTCTATTTGTTGCTTGGGCGGTAGCATTTGGCATGACACAAGCAAGTTTTAAAACCGGAGGATGGATGCCTGTACTCGGCTGGGCCATGTGGTTCGACCTCTCACAATTCTACACTGTCTTCGCAGCGACCCCTCTCATATTCCAATATCCCGCATCGCTGGCCCTGGTTATCCAGCGTTGGTACTCGGATCTAGGAAAGGTCGCATATGAAGTCACAAACCTCAATGGGTGTACCCCGTACTAAGGCCTGGACTATCTGCAACAGGGAGCACGGTTCAGTCAGTTTCGGATCCTGCAGACGGTGACGTTCTCCGTTTCGACTCTCTTCGGCATCATGTCTCTTGGAAACCCAACGCAGATGGGTCCTGCGATGGCACTTCCGGCGCTAGCGGAGCTTATAATGACGGCAATTGTCGCAACGAAGGGGACGCCTATGGTTGTGTCTGGAAATTGTCTGTTGGTGGAGCTGAATCCAAATAAGGGCTTCTTGGACTCGCCGATTAGTACGAGATGGAAGGCATTCGCATCTTTCATGGGGTTTTAGGGAACGGTTATCGGAGCTTGGTGGTTTTGAATTGTCCCATGTTGTAATTAATTAAACCGCGAAAAAAAAAAATCTAAATCTAAATATTAAAATAGACGTATGTTTGAGAATAGCATGAAAACAGATTTACCAACCACATCTATGTTATTGTTATTTATGTATACAGCAGATAAATGCGATTTTGAACGCAGTGTCTTTAATTGTTTTAGATTGGTCTCTATTTATATACATATAAAAGGCCATAAGTTCGGTTTATCGACTGTTGTAATATTTACAATATAAGATCAAAGAAGAGGCGGTGCCTTGATGTTCTGCCTATAGCACGGTGTCTACCATAACGGGGACTTAAACACCAACACAGATGTAGTAGTCAGCCCACAGGTTAGTGCAGGTACTATCAAGTTGGGTGTTCCATTTGCGGAGCTGGTCGAGGGTGATGTTGTACTGCGGCTCGATCTTGTCGCATCCCTCTCCCGAGACGACCTTGTGGAAGGTCTTGCACTCGGCAACAACTCCAGGCATCTGCGGCGTAGGACCGGAGTTGGTGGGTGTGGGAGTAGCCGGGGCGGTGGTCGTCGCACCAGGAACGTGGACGCAGACGTAGTAGTCGAGCCAGAGGTTGGTGCATTCTGTTGGGTCAAGTTAGAACATTATGCGTTATGGCACTGGTATTAAAAGGTTGGGGGTACGCACCAGCATCGGTCTCCGAGTTCCACGTCTTGAAGTCGCTATCGCTGATACCGTACTGCGATTCAATAGTATCACACTGGTCACCAGATGCAACCTTGTGGAATCCGTCACATTCGGCTACGATGCCAGGCATCTGTGGAGTAGGGCCGTTGGTGGGTGTGGGAGTACCCGGTTCTGTGGTCGTCGCACCAGGAACGTGGACGCAGACGTAGTAATCGAGCCAGAGGTTGGTGCAGTCTATCAGGACAAGTTAGAAAATCTTTCTTCGAGGGCTTGCATTCAGTGGCAGGGTGCATACCAGAGTTGGTCTCCGAATTCCATGTCTTGAAGTCATTATCGCTGATGCCGAACTTGACCTCAATGGTGTCGCACTGGTCACCTGAGGCGATCTTGTAGAACTGGTCGCACTCCGCTACGATGCCAGGCATGGTAGGGGAAGGTCCAGATGGAGCCTGAGAGGTGGTCGTTGGCGGCGCCGTGGTACTAGTCGCCTTGGTGGATGTAGGGGGTGCGGCAGTGCTGGTAGGCGCGGTGGTGCCTGTGGGTGTAGTGACGGTGCCGATCACACAGTAGTTCTTGCTGGTATCAAGATCGGGGCACTGTGCATCCGGGTTCAACGTCTGAAACTGATCGACAGAGATGCCCCAGGTTCCAGCGAAGCTCTCGCAGGTGGCACCAACACTAGGAGCCACCGAAAAACTACAGCTAACATCCCGACGAACTGGCACCGCAGCCGCGGCGAGGAGCTCGGGGAGGAGACCGACGGCAAAGAGGTAGTTCATCTGCATCTTGAAAATCAATTGTTCAAAGTGGATGTGGAAGAAGAAAACGGCACTGATTTACGTCTTGAGGCCAAACCCACCTTCTTTTATAATTAGAATTTCCCCTCTCTGTCGGCCAGCTTCGTTCTGTTTTTGGTTCCCTGTCATCATTCATCCCATGCCTTTTCGTTCTCGCCATCTAGGCCTAGCATCCGGCCGACGAATTCGTCTTTAGTCTAGCATTCGTGCTGACGATGGATAGTTAGAATACCAATACCAAGACTTTAGCTCATCCTTCCATATGCGTGATAAATGATATGGGATTTGGGTCTTGGGGATGTGTGGCTTGTTGCTTAAGTTGTGGTAACATGGTGCGAAGGGCGGCTCCACATTGTCGCCTCTAGCGCGGTTTGACTCGGGCCGACCACTGGAGGTAAAGCTAAGCGCTGACAAGCCTCTACAAGCATTAGCAAGGCACCCTTAAAAAGCCCAAACAGGGTTCCCCACGCTAACTTCCCGCTGTCCCAATTCACCCAAGGGGTATAGATCGTAACGTTACCGCCACACACACAAGGTCCATAACACAACACAAAGGAAAGTCCATGTCTATGTGAAATCCCTCAATCAACTCTGACCGTCTCTTCTCCATCAAAGCCACGGCTTACTCTCATCGGCGTCTTTGTCAACGATGCATAACTTCTCTCGCGCCATGAGTCTGCTTGGCTCCAGTGTGGCAGTCCTTCTGGCCCACGCTGGGACTGCCCAGGCTGCCTCCGGCACCATGGAAGTGGACTTGGTCTTCCCCCAGAACGATACCTACGCACCCGCACACATCGTGCCTGTCGCCTTCGCTTTCCAGAATTCCGACCTTGCCGGTTACCTCCAGCCCAGCATCTCGTTCAGCATCAAGCCCTATGGGGGCAGCACCGAGGGTAACAGCAGCAAGGCCATTGCGAATGGTAACTTCGAGATGACCTGGACCAACTTCACGGACAGCAACCCCTACGTTCAATACGGCGAAGCCCTGGAGGGTCTCAACACCGAGGGCACCTGGGTGCTCGACTGGGAGCTGTCTGTCAGCAACTGCTCCGGCTCTGCCGACGACTTGAAATTCACATTGGATTCTGAAATGCACCGGGTTATCTTCACGACCAAGAATGGGGCGAAGGCGCCGGATGTCAGCGCAGCTACTTCCGCGGACTCCTGCTCCAAGTCTCAAGGGCGCGCATTCAAAATCACGAAAACGCTCGATTCAGGGGACAAGTTCGACAACGGAAGACCCTGCGCCGTGCTGGCAGAGACTGCGCCCGCCCTCAACCCTTGTGGTGCCAAGATTAATGCTTCAGCTGCAGCTGACGCTGTTGCATCCTTCACCGCAAAGGCATGTGCCATCGAGACCGCGTCCTGGTGCCCAAAGGTGGATGGTGCTAACCAGAATGTGGTGCTATCGAGCGCTGTGGTTGGGGGTGTCGCGTTCCTGGCGGTGGCGGTTGGTGGATTGGGTTTCCTCGCCATTTGATGGGAGTTTGGCCGTTAGTTCCGGACTAGGATAATATACTCATTGCTTCTGCACATGTACGTACAGTAGCTACATAAAGCTTACTAGAACAAGCTACAGCCTGCATGGTCATCATGGCCTGAATTTACAGTTAATATGTCGGCACTCTATGCGCGTATTGCGCTTCTGGGCGGTGTTGGATGTAGAGATATGGCACATGTCAGCACGTTCTGGCTATTACGTACCTGAATCTATTTGATGTAACGTGCGGAAGGCATTGAGGGTTGTCCGTGTCTGCCGTGTGTCCGTGTACGCGTTCCAGATTCTTTGGCGCGGTAGTAGCCGCAAGCTAATGCAGTTTTGTCCGCGCAAAATCCTTCAGTGGTTCGTTATTTCCCACATGGACCCTTGACAGGGCCTCAAATCCTGCAGGAACGAATTTAGACTTACTTGGTGGTTGACAGCGGATGGCCAGCAGAGCGAAGGAATCAAGCTTAACTGCATTTGTCGATCCACAATGCCGAGGCGCAGTAAGTTGGTAGATGCCCCTGCTAAGCTCTTCTCAACCACCTAAAATTGGACCAGTTATCCTTGATTATGCCGCAACTAAAGGGCCGTTGCTACATGCCGGGCACGCTACGATGTAGTAATAGGCCTGAACTGGAATGCCAAGATCGAGGAAATCCTTCGATCAGAAGCCGCTTCTTCCGTCCAAAACACCGTGCCAAGATCTGCCACTCTCTGTCGGATCCTTTGATGGGCAGTCACTGTTTCCGACTTTCCGTCCCAATTGCCAACAAGCTTTCAGGGCCAAGTGGCAAGGTTTCGAGGATTCCGAAGCCGTTGCCGTCAACTTTAAAATTCGTTGGCCACAACAGGGACGAAACACGGAGACGTTGGATTTCAACTCAAGCCTATTATCGATTTAATCGATGACAGCTTTTTCTAAAGTAACAGACACCTCACTTTTCTCTACTACCATGTTTCGATGTATTCTCAGGTGAGCATTATCTTACGCCCCCACGGCACCCTGGCACTAGACATTCCAAGGTTTGCATCCAATCTGCTGCCTACAGTATACTTGTCCAGGGGGTTGCAAATGCAACTATCGCTTAATTATCCGGTGCAGGCCCTCAGCTGGGTTGTCATCCTTCAAATCCATGTGTGAACTATTTTCATTAGTTCACCAGACCCAAATGTTCTAATTGGGGACTCTGCGTGTGTCTGCCCGTGAGGCTGTGGGAGTATGGCCGAGCTGTAAAGCTCAAGAAGAGTACAAAAGCTGGGTGATGCTGCTTGATTGCATTTTCTTAACCACCTCAACCTTCTTTTCTCATCGTACTTGTTTACACTCTAGGGTGTACTCTCAGTATGATATTCTCTCCTTGGGTCAAGGCGCCCCTTGTGGCTTGTGGCCTGTTGATGGTTGCTGATGTCGTCTCGGGAAACCCAGCACGAAGATTAGGAGTCAGTCCCAGCTACCGCAACAGCAACGCCTGTCCAGGGCGTTGCAGTGATCTTGGGCCAGACCCAACCAAATGGCACGCCTACCACAACCTGGAGCAGTTCTCAGCCTGCGACCAGGCAGTCATCCAAGCGTTTTCCATCTATGACGATGTCGATGATGCCTCAAAAGCCCACGGAATATACGCCTGCACTTCATACGGTCCTGACTTCGTAAACCTGCCAAAGTCTAGTAAACTTAAGGCAGCTACTGTCGAAACTGTTGATGCCTCTTACGAGGTTGGTTGGTGGGACGATGGACATAAACTCGCTGCTGCCGATATCCGCTCTGCCTCAAGGCAGCTCCGCAAGTACATGAATGGCGGCCATGGCTCTGACACCACCGCAGAGATCCTATACGCTCGATCTGGCCGCGCAGCTGTTGGCCTGTACTTGGGTAAAGGCTTGCAGAAGGCGGGCGTCAGCGATATCGCCCTCAAGTACATCGAGGATAACATAAACGCTCTCAACACTACATCGCGTAACGTGGCTATCCAGTTCTGTCAGCCAGACTACACTAGCGAACACATCTTGGGATTTTTTGCCACAAGCAGCAGGACCTTTGCCCCTGTTCAGAAGGCTATGCAGTCGTGGGCCAATGGAACTTGCGTGACGTTCCCCAACTCCCAGAACTTCCAGAACAAGGCTATGCTCACCACCAAGCTCATCACCACTTCAGCACCAAACAACACTGTTGCTGGTACCAACTCGACTGCGTCTATCGTTAGCCGTTCCAACTGGGTGAAGCTTAACGCTCGTGCTGAGTGTACCACCACCCAGGTCCAAGGGGGCGACAGCTGCGGTGCATTGGCAGAGAGATGCGGTATCACCCCAGCCGACTTCACGAAGTACAATAGCGATGAAGGCCTTTGCTCGAGTCTCAAACCGGGACAGCACGTTTGCTGCTCGGCCGGAACCCTCCCTGACTTCAAGCCCAAGCCAAACGACGATGGCTCATGCTTCGTGTACTACGTTGCCAAGGACGATAACTGCGCGAACATCGGTGCTGCTAACAGCCTCACCAATGAAGATATTGAGGGCTTCAACAAGGACACTTGGGCTTTCAGTGGATGCGATAATCTCCAATTCAATACCAACATCTGCTTGAGCAAGGGCGACCCGCCCATGCCACCTAGTCAGGAGGGCGTCGTCTGCGGTCCACAGAAGCCTGGAACTGAGAGGCCGACCGATGGCACCAAGCTCCAAGATCTTAACCCCTGTGCTCTGAACGCCTGCTGTGATGTCTGGGGACAGTGTGGTATTACCGCAGAGTTCTGCACGGACACTGGAACTGGAAACCCCGGAACTGCAGAGCCCAACACTAACGGTTGCATCTCCAACTGTGGCCTAGAGATGGTTAAGGGTGATGCCCCCGCCGAATTCCGCAAAATTGCTTACTACGAGGGTTACAGCTTCAAGCGCGACTGTCTGTACCAGGATGTTCTCCAAATTAAACCCACCGATTACACCCACCTTCACTTTGCGTTCGGTACCCTTACACCAGATTATGAGGTCGAAGTCGGCGACGTTATGTCTGCATACGAGTTTGAAAACTTCAGACGTGTTTCAGGCCCAAAGCGTATCCTCAGTTTCGGTGGATGGGATTTCTCAACTATGCCCGACACTTACAATATTTTCCGCGAGGGAGTTACTGAAGCCAACAGACTGAAGATGGCCACAAACATTGCCAACTTCATCAAGGATAAGGACCTTGACGGTGTTGATATTGATTGGGAGTACCCCGGTGCCCCTGATATTCCAGGTATTCCCGCAGCCAGTTTGGACGATGGTGAGAACTACCTCGCATTCCTTGTTATCTTGAAGAACCTGCTTCCGGGCAAGTCCGTCTCTATTGCGGCTCCGTCCTCATACTGGTACCTGAAGGCATACCCACTTAAGAAGATTGCCGCCGTTATCGACTACATTGTTTACATGACATACGATCTTCACGGCCAGTGGGATGCCCAGAATCCCAACTCTCAGGAGGGTTGCGCCAACGGCAACTGCCTTCGCAGTCAGGTCAACATGACGGAAACTATGAGCTCGCTGATCATGATAACGAAGGCTGAGGTACCATCCAACAAGGTTGTTGTTGGTATCACCAGTTATGGTCGATCCTTTCAGATGGCTCAAGCTGGCTGCCACACCCCTGAGTGTCTCTACACTGGTGATCGCCTCAACTCTGATGCCGCAAAGGGAAAATGCACTGGTACTGCTGGCTACATCTCTGACGCTGAGATCTACGAGATTATGGAAGATACAAGCCGTGTGACCACTCACTACGTTGACCCGACAAGTAACAGCAACATTCTTGTCTATGATGACACGCAGTGGGTTGCTTACATGGATGACAGCATCCGGACTCAGCGTCACGCACTCTACACTGGTCTCAGCTTAGGAGGCACAACGAATTGGGCTACCGATTTGGAGGCATACAATGACGTTCCCAGCGGAACCGACAGCTGGGCAAACTTCAAGTTGGCCGTTAAGGCCGGAAAGAACCCTTGGCAAGTTGGCGACCGCAACGGCAACTGGACCGAGATTATGTGCGATAGTCAGGCCGCTTCAGACATTCGTGGTTTGACTCCCTCGGAACGTTGGGATGGTATGGACATGGTAGACGCGTGGAAAGATGCCGTCGCTGTCTGGAAGGATTTCGACAGGGGCAAAACCCAGTTTACCTTTACGCAGTCCATGTCAATCACCCTCAATGGTCCGGAACGTGCTAACTGCGGCACCCTGAAGAGTGATAGCAACTGTATTCAGACATTGCAGTGCTCTGGTTTCCAGAACAAGGGGTCTGGTGCCGCCGCCTATGAACTTTGGAACTCGTTTGTCATCGTCCATGAAATGTATCAGACTTTCAACGATGCGCTGTACAAGGCAGCAGCAACCGTCATCACCCCAGCGCTTTCAGACTTCGAGAAGAAGTTCACACCCGTTCCTCCGGAGGAAGACAACACTTGGCTGCTGCTCCTTCTTGATCTTGTCACTGTCGGAGTCTCTGCCGTCGCCGCTCCCTTCTTCAACAACTTCATTTCTAAGTTGCCATACTTCATCGAGAAGGCAGGAGCAGACAACATCAAGGATCTTACCCTTCTTGCCATTGGCCAGTCTACCACGATTGCAAAGGATCTGCTTAGCACCAAGGAGAGCGACTGGACTGAGGATAAGCAGGACGAGTTCTCCAACTACCTCGGACAGACCATTGCCGCGTGGGGCAACACCACTGGAGCAGCGCTTGAGCGCCTCTTCAATGGAGACGATGAGAACATTGAGAATCTGTACGCCATTATCTCAGACGGAAAGCTCATCTCAGGTGGTGGCGCAGAGTCCTCAACCTCTCCACCCGAGACCAGCGAGGCCCAGTTGGAGGCTGATATTGCCAAGGCCTTCTTCGCCTACGCCATCCCCACTGGCTGGACATTCTCCAAGCATTACGCTTTCGTTATTGACTCTGGCTACGACTGCAGTGCCCAAGACCCTCTCGGTGACTACCTTGAGGTGGATACCATGCACGCCACTTACGGATGCTACCAAGATAAGCTATACTACTTAGCCGCAGCCCAGGGCGACTCTAAGGATTGCCACGAGAACTGCAGTGATCACCACTGTGAGAACGTCTGCGTCGACGCTAAATTTAAGGCTCCCCCTGGACTCGACTCTCTTGACGGCAAGAACTTTGGTGGTGTCTCTGTCCAGGATCTGATTCAAGGGCAAGTTATCTCTCTTTGATTTTAGTTTGATGTCCTGAGTACACAATTGGAAATTTTACTAACAAGCTACCTAGATCCGTCCGCACCTACCTCCAGAACAGCGGTGAGAACGGTGGCGGCTTCGTCGATATCACCAACGGCGGCTCGTTCGATGATCTTATGGCCAACGATGTAACAACACCTGGCTTCATTCGCCTCCCCGTTTGCACCCCCGACCGCGCCTACAAGTCCTGGGACACCGCCGGTCCTAAAGACGACGATCCATTATACCCCTGTAGTATTGCCAAGGGCCCCGACCACTGCCAGATCTCGAGCTTTGTCGACCAGACCTCGGACGCCTCCCCTCCCGTCGATGACTGCAAGCAGATCATCAAGAACATTCAAGGTGACGGCGGCGCCACCTGGACTACGGGTATCAGCGGCCAGCGCGAGCTCGTCTCCTACGGCGAGTGCAAGTTCGGTGTCGAGAGTAAGAGCGGCGCCGACGGTGATGTCACGTTCAAGGTCGGTGCGCAGGATATTATCGATGTTATCACCGAATCCATCAAGCAGTTTGGCGGCGGCGGCAAGGTCGGTGCTAAGGGTGTCATGGACTGCGATGGTAACGTGCATGATACTACCATCGAGTGGGGTCTTTACTAAGTCACGACGTACTTGGGTGTGTCGCCCGAGCGATGCATCATGTATTGAGAGGATGTTGTGAGAAATCAGAATATAACCAGGAGGTTGGACAAACTGTACCATTTTCTTTTATCAAGGCGATGGCGAAATATTTTACCATTCCATATATATATATACATAGCTACCCACTTACATTCATGTCATATAAGTTCTTGTTTATCATAGCCTCCCTGTAAAACAATTGCGTTTATGATAACAGCTACTACGAGCGGAAGCGTGTAGGTGGACAAATGTGTCTGCTGGGAAGACAACCCGAAGAGACAAGATGTTTATGGGTAGGCGAAATAGCAAACGAAGTAGACCTTCTATTTTCTACTTTACTATTCTCTAACCCCTAACCCTAACCCTTTCTTCTCAATGGATGGGGGGTTGTCGAACGTGATAAGATTGAGATCGTTGGCGATTCGGGAATTCTATGAATCTCATATTTGAATCTCTTCTACTAACAAGCTCACAAACAATCCAGTGACGGCAAATCCAAGGTTTAGGTCTATAAAGGAAATATATTAGCTTCCGTTTCGTGAATTTAAGAGGGCCATCCACGGTACGTACAATGGGACTTTTGCAAGCTGTCCGTATAAACACCAACTACAATGCTCTTGACGTCTCCTTCGAGTGACTGGATGTAATCAATGCTTGACATCGATTTTTTTATCACCTATCAGAAGTAAACGTCAGTTTTTGCCCGAGTCCGGATGAAACCACTTCTTTTCAGAATAAAAGGCCAGAGGGGAGCAACATACCAAATCTCTATGTGGAATATCTCCCAGCCTCGCCTCTAGGCCACTCCGGAGGCCACTCTGGAGAACTGCGCTTGCGGATGCCATACCAACAGCCATTCCTCCATTGGCGCTTAGAAAAAATGTCGACGCTGCCATAGCTACTTGATCGCGGTCAATTGTTGCTGTGAGGGCGACAAAGGCAGCTGAGTTGAGCATTCCACTCCCGAAACCTCTTTGCAACGAATTAGTTTCCAGTCTTTGTGTCAATTGATAGTGGGAAGTCTTACCCCGGTACAACATAGAGTGACTCTAGCCAGTTTGTATGACCATGCCAGCGGAGAATAAGTAGGAGGTATGACACGGATGCGCAGGCCGACGCGATGGTTAGGAGCGCCTTGTACCGTCCAGTCCTGAAAAGCAAAAAAAATATAAGCAAAGCCTCATGGTGGTAAGTGAGTATTACTCACCTTTTAATCACGTAGCCTGAAAGGAGACCCGCTACAGCAACACCTGTCACTGCCGGAAATAGATGAGCCCCAGCGACGGCTGTCGATGCATCTTGGGTAACCTGAAAGTATAGGGGGACTGTATACATCATCTGCCGTGGTGCAAAATAACATCAGTGTTGTTTTAGGAGTAGAAACGGGGGTATTGAGCACATACGCCTAATTGTGCAGCCAGTTGCAGAAACACCAGGATATCTGGGATAACTACGTGTCGAGAACGTAGGAGGTTGAGAGGGAATATAGGCTCTTTGGCCCAATGAGTCTCAACAAGCACAAATAGAACCCCCATCGTGATGGATGATACGAATAAACCTAGAACGACAGGATGAGTCCAGGGTATTTTCTCTCCTGTAATCTCGAGTGGAAGGAGGAAGAACAAGATTGTTGCCGCCAGAAGGAATGCTCCGGCAAAATCAATTCTTGCGAGCTTGCTGCCAGCTTTGATATCTCCTGTCCGCGGTGCAGTTTGCTTGGGCACAAGGAGGTAGGTGGATACAATTGCAAGTAGCGTGAGTGGGCATTGTCCCAGGAAAGACCTGAGAGTTATCAGTGCAAATATCTGCTGGTGTAAAAAGGGGCATACCATCGCCATCCAACAGTGTCTGCCAGATACCCACCAACCGGTCCGCCAAGTGAGCGGCCGGTTGTGGCTACAATATTTACGTAGCTTCTCCACGATCCAACATCTCTTGGGGGCACTAGATCTTTTGGGGTATTAGAGGTAATAACCACCACAGATATGAGCTCTCACCTGTGATCAAAATGTTTACCAGTGAGTCCATACCGGCTCCACCTACGCCAGAAATGACTCTACCAGCCACCACGGTTGGCAAAGTCTGACCCAGGGCACTGAGTTTTGAATTTAGTATTTCAACTGGCATGCCATCCGAATTGAAAGTAACTCACCAAATTGCGCTGGGGGTTTGTTAGCTTTCTCACTCAATGTGGTAAAATTGAGACTCACCAGCCAATGCCAAAGATACTATACGCAATGAGAATCATAGTCCTGCGACCATATATATCGCTGAGCTTGATGTACTATAAATCCCAATCTATTAATATGTCACCATCCATATGTGCCCCAAAATCGCCAAAGCCACTTACAAGGGGTTGCGCAGCACACAACGTCAGCACATAACTCGTCACCAACCAGCTCGCATTCTCAAGATCGTTAAATTCAGAGGCAATCCAGCCATTGGTGGCCAAAAGTAGCGATCCATCAGCATTGGCAATGAAAACTCCTGAATGTCTCGGTCAGTAACCGTATCATGTGACAACTGTTATAATGTAACCAACCAATTAATAAGGCCGTGATAATAACAGTTATTGACCTATTTGATGATTTTGGAGAGAATTCATCTGCGGCTGTCTCGATGGAACCTTCGGTGTTTGTGCTGTTTGAACTTCCGTAGATGGCTGATGGGTGCGGCGGATTTGAAAGAATCAATGGTGATTCCTCGTCTTGCAAGAGCCCTATTTTGGCATCGGTACCGGTACTCATATTTACTTATTCTTTAGATTCGTATCCGGTAATTCCTTTTGAATTCCTGCGCACAAATGTGCTGTTCGTTACAGACTGGTTGGGGGGGTGGTCATGTCCAATGGTTGCTCTCGGCGACGATGTCTTACAAATGAAAATCAGTCGTACTTTTAATGGGCCAATGTGGGAGTATAGCTATCTTTATTTCCTAACCACATTGCTCTAATCCATGCAACTGCCATGCTTCGGCGGGGAGGTTTGCCGATAACGATTGAGTCACCATGGTTGTTGGAGTGGGTAATCACGTAATTTCGTGCAGAATCACGAGAGCGCGGCGTTCCTTAATGCCGTTCAAAAACCAACAGTAAAAATAAGATCCCGTTATCGGTCAGTATTATTATTTATGGGCTTCGAATATGTGTTTTCGAATCCATGGGGGTCATGATAAAGTTTCGAAATGAAAAGGGCTAGGCTGGCCTATTTAACAAGTTAAATTCCGTGACACCGACCATCCGCTCAATTGTCAATCCGTAGCTATTCGAGAACAAGAAACGAATCTCAACACTATATTATCGCTCGAAAATATATCTGGCTTGAAATTGTTCCTCCTTACTCGAGTACAGTCTTATGTAAATATTTAACGCCGCATAATATAGGACATAAATAGTAATAGATTGTTCGCCCGCCCCAACACAACCTATCCTCCTCCAACCCTGCAATTAAGTCCACTGGTCCCATGATAGGCCATCCCTGTAAATAAGCCCGTCCAGATCAAACTGCGGGCCTTCGGCACTAATAATATATCCCGGCTCACAGCGTGTGAAGCTAACTCTTGTCTGCTCGATCTCATAGAAATTGTCAAATCTCGAAGACAACGCGTCCTTCAGCGTATGTACGTCCCCTTCAGGATGCAGCGTCTCCCACGGCTTTACGCAAACCTCACCCTTGCAGGACTTGAGAATAAACAGTAGCGTGTCAAGTCGGGCGACAACTTTGGAGACTGGGTAGCCTAGTAATGTGGTTGGCTTTGGGGTTGGTTGGGGGGCATCACCCTCGACGAAAAGAAGGTTGTTGAGCTGTCCAGGGTCCTCCTAAATCATAATCTGGTTAGCCACAGTCCTTGAATGACCGGTATCTTCATTCACTGCATGGAAACGTACATCTAGGTTGTACAGCTCATGCTCATTGCTGCACCAGGTAGAATAGTAGAGGTTATACCCCTCTCCATAAAGCCTGATGGATTTATAGGTGTTGTTCCTCGGGCCAACCAGACCTAAACAATTGTTAGTCACCGGGTATACGAAATGATGGTATAAATAGAATCTTACCACTGTCGTAGATGCCTTCACCGCCAGCAATGCCCCAGTACTCAACACCGACATGCTCTCGCCTTGTGCCCGAGTTCTTCGCTTGGGTAATGGCCTTTTCCGTAAGTGGAATGGGCGTCCCGTCAAAATCAGATCGGAGGGGTAGCCCCAGGAGTTTAAAAAATGTTGGCGCAAGGTCAGTGTGAGTGGACACAACATCTGTGGTTAAATTGGCAGTAATTCCAGGGCCGCGAATAATGAGAGGGACGTTAATATCCTCCTCATAACCGCAGGTCTTGCCAGGCTGCAAGCGATGCTGTCCTATATGAAACCCATTGTCGCTGCTGTATACAATATAGGTGTTATCCAATATGCCGTAATCTTCCAGCTTAGCGATGACTCCTTCCACCAATTCGTCAACAGCCTGAAGAGCTCGAAGGCGCGACCGATAAAAGTGATCGTTATACTCGAGATTCGTTTCATTGAGCTGCTTCAACTCGCGGATCCAGTTGGCTCCCGATGGCTTCATATGATAGTTAGAATACCTATTCAAAAACGGTCCAATGAGTATCAAAAGGTGATAACATACCGAATCGGGATTGAAGTTTGCAGTGCGAGGTACTTTCACATCTTGAAATAAGTTCTCGTGTCTCTTTGCTGGGATGGGCGCCTCGAAAACTATCCCGCCAAAGGGAGGAGTCAAGAGATCTTGCGCGTTGATGTTGGAATGGGGACCAATTGGCGCGAGCGTGAGAAAGAAGGGCTTGTCAGACTTCACAGCCTCGCCCAAAAGCCCATACGCCTTTTGGGTGAGAACGTCGGTGGAGTATTCGCCTTTGTGGCTCACTGGTGGCGCTTTATTTCGCTGGAAAACACTGTTCATGTAATCATACGTGTGCGGGTCAAGTAAGAATTCCTTCCACAATTAGCCAAAGACAGCATAAGACTGAGCAGGGGCAGCGTACCGTTCCTGTAAATCCGGCTGGGAATGGGGCAAAATAGTTTAATATCGTGTGCGCATTGAAGAGCTTGCCGGTGTAGTACGTGTTATAACCAGCCTGCTGTAACCAGACAGGGAGATAATTCTTATTGAGCCCCTGAGAAACGAATTTTGGGTAACCGCCTAGTAAGGGATGTAAGCTGTGCTGTTTATGCGTGCGAGACACTTTACTTACCATATGGAGGAGACACATCAGTAACATTTGTGTTATGTGCAGCCTTTCCAGTCCAGAGCGTCACCCTCGATGGGCAACACACAGCAGTTGTGCAGTAATGCTTGGTAAATTGTGTTCCCTTTTCAATCAGATGCTTTCGGAGAAGAGGCATATATTCCAGTGAATCGAGATGCACATCTTGATCATCCGTCAAAATGAAAACCACATTTGGGCGCTGGGCTTCACGGCCTGGCAGGGGATTGTTAATAGTTTGCTGCTGATCCGGCGTGGCTGTCGAGCTAACGACAACGGCCGCTAATAAAGCGGCAGACAAGAAACTTTGTCTCATGATTCTGGTATATGCAAAATTGGACCCTTTCGTTTGTCGTCAATGGGTATTTGAGACACCGGAATCATCAGGGATAGATATCGAGGACCAGATGGGAAGTGCATCGTAGCAGCCGATGACGGCGAGAGGAGTAGATATGTCGCCATCGCGACTGATGATCTCCCTGGTTCGCCCCGCCTCAAGATCCTTACACTTAGCTTTGTTTGAATATACTGTGCATGTAATAATGAAGCCCTACTATGTAAAGCATTGTCTGGATCACTTTCTCATTTCCCCCCACGGATCGCGGTATGTCGGCGTTCACAATTCCGTGGTTCGTTCCCCTGATTTGCGATTTTAGATCAACATGGCGTGCGCGTCTCGCCCCACCATATTATCACGGACCTTATCACGGACAACGTAAACTCCGACTTAACCGCCCTACCGCACTTGCATTGTTCATGGAATTTAGCTTTTGGCTCTCGTGGGAAGAGCGGGACGGGAACGTGGGGAACGTGGCGACTCTGGTTCAGGGGACGGGCCGGGCGCTTGTGGCTCTGAAGGCCATTCAGGTACCCGAGGCTATAGTTCAGCCTAACTGATTATCAAGGGTGTGGACCCAAGGCTATAAGTCCGGAAACACTCTGAGCATCAGTTCAAAGTTCCTTTCATTCTCGAATTCTCATTCCCATACCTTCCGGCATCCCATATTATGAAGTTTTGACACCTTAGACCTGCCAGTCCGGTTGCTGTCGGCGTCGACTTTTACCATTTTAAACAATACTGCTTCTCCTCCCCCACGGACTTCTTGGCTGCTATCAAATGGAACAGTCTGGTCGCCTTAGCAACGCTATTTTGCATCATCAATCCGAAAATAGTGAGTCTCTCCAAGTTTGTGAACATTGTCGTCCAAGGAATGAGCCAAAGCCCTTATGTTCCTCGATAATATTTTCCATGCCGTAGTCGTGACACAGGTGTTCTGAAAGGTACTTCATCTGGCACAGGTCTTCTCCATCCATACTTTGCTACCGAGTCGATCCTTCTACGAGGCTTCAAACCAGTCTATAATTTGCAAGGACATCAGCTATCAAAGCCACGCAGCCACGCAGCCAGTGCACCAGTTCTCGTAACTCAAGCAACTGCGCTCAAGATCCCAAGAATCACACCATCGCACGAGTCTGCACTATGATTCTCAGCGGGCTTGAAATTGTTACCCGCCAACTGGTGCGCAACCTGCGGCATGTCGCTCAACAGCAACAGCCATGCGGCGTTGACCTTTCTCTGTGCCGAGTTTCCAAATGGACCTCTGCGGCTACGATTGACTTTGATAATTCCAAGCGTCAGGCTGCCAAAATTTCCGACTTACCTTTTGACAACATGAACGATAAAATTACACTACCACCAGGCGCCTACCTAATCGATTTTAATGAAACGGTTCAAGTTCCACGGAACTGCATGGCAAGTGTTTTCCCCAGGTCGTCGCTATGGCGATCCGGTGTGGGAATTGCTGCTGGTGTGGTCGATGCCGGGTATGAAGGGGCCATGGGAGCTCTGATGGAAGTAAAGAATCCCAATGGAGTCGTTCTTTATAAAAACGCCAAGCTTGCACAGATTGTATTCGAGGAAATGTCCGACACGGTTGAAGGATATAGTGGAATCTACCAATCCTCAACGAGCAGTGTTGGATGCGATGGGACGGGAAAGGCGTGATGCCTGGGGAGTGCGGCGGCAGTCAAGGACGCGGGTGAACCTTCAAGATGTAGTATACTTTCGTGGATTATATTCAACGATGAAAATGCAACTCTGATCAAAGAAAAACAACAAAATCGAGGCGATTATAACGCTTATATTTCCCACAACACTTGATTTGGGCTGAAGTAGCTACTCATACAAGTTGCAGCGTAAAAATACCTGGCGTCACTTTTTTCCGCTGGCATATGTCACTTCGTTGAACTGTGGGGGATCTGGCCAGTTGGATACGTTGATGGGTTTGTGAGGGGTTGTCTTATTGGTGGGAAATGAAGCACCTACCAAACCCCGCAAACTGTGGAATAAACTTCTCCATTCTGCCGGGATGTGAGTTAGCTCCAGTGTAAGTTTATCATAAGAACCTGTATTTCACGATTTGGTCAGCATGGTATTATTGACTGAATCTG
Source organism: Pseudogymnoascus sp. VKM F-4513 (FW-928) (assembly GCA_000750755.1). NCBI lineage: Eukaryota > Fungi > Ascomycota > Leotiomycetes > Thelebolales > Thelebolaceae > Pseudogymnoascus > Pseudogymnoascus sp. VKM F-4513 (FW-928). The sequence goes on from JPJW01002365.1 coordinate 66,767, forward strand.
CGATTATACGGCGCTTGAACCGTCCTGTACAATGTTTCTGCAGCAGTTATTGATTTTTACCCTCGCTAGCTCTGTTTGTTGCTCGTTGGTAGTAGAGCCAGTGGTCCACTCTCGTGCTGGAATTTATCATGGCCGTCACCTCCCAAAGTTCAACCAAGATGCATTTCTGGGCATAAAATTTGCGCAAGAGCCAGTTCGGTTTACGCCTTCCGTCCTCAATGATGACTCGCCCAGGACGCATTATAATGCCAGCAATTATGGCACTGATTGCTACGGCATTGGGACAGACACCGACCAATTGGTTTCCCGTGGTTTTACCACCCTGGGAGAAAACTGCCTCAACCTAAATATTGTGAAGCCAGCCGGTGACACCAAGGGATTACCTGTTCTCTTATGGATTTATGGTGGCGGTTGGACTCAGGGTGCTACAAGCGATCCGAGGTAACATCAATTTTGGTTTTGGATCGTCTGACAAATTTTATTTGATATTTATAAATATTACAACAAAATTTGAGAACCAAAGTAATTATTTACTTGCTAACCAAAGTACAGATATAACCTGAGTTACATTGTTGAGCAATCTGTTCTTAACAAAAAGCCAGTCATTGGAGTCTCTATTAACTATCGCCTGGCTGCCTTTGGATTCCTTTACAGCAAAGAGATAGCTGAGAGCCATAACGAAAACCTTGGGCTTCGAGATCAGCGCGTCGCATTGAAATGGATAAACCGACACATCTCTTCGTTTGGAGGGGACCCAAATAAAGTCACTATATGGGGAGAATCCGCTGGCGCCTACTCGGTCGGCGATCATATCAATGCCTACAATGGCAATAACGAGGGACTGTTTCGAGCTGCAATCTTGGAGAGCGGTGGATCTGTTGGGCCGCCTTTGAATGGCACAGAATGGTATCAGCCGATGTACGATAAACTTGCGACCACTGCAGGATGTGGCAATCGGACTGATTCACTCGAATGCCTGCGCAAAGTACCGATCGAAACCATCGGCCCACTGGCATATCAAGGACTCGAGTGGTTTCATGCACTCGATAAAACCTTTATCCCACGATATGGCCAAGAATCGTTAGTAACGGGACGATTTGCCAAAATCCCCATAATTGTTGGGACAAACACCGACGAGGGCTTTGGGGTCAACGGGGTTAATACGGACTCTGATGCCATCTGGCAGCTCACTCACTCGAAACGCTACGTTCTGACGGAGCCAGAAGCCCAAGAAGTGCTGAAGCGATATCCCAATGACCCGGTGGTCGGATCTCCATACGGATGGGGAAACCGGACCTGGCCAGAATATGGTCTCCAATTCAAGCGTTTCCAAAGCATGGCTACTGATATAACAATGTTCGCGCCACGGAGGTTATTGGCACAGCAAATGAGCAAGTTCAAGTCCAACGTATATTCATATAGATGGGATGCGCCAAAGTATAATACTACAACTTCAATTGGTATCAACCACTTCTCTGAGGTAAAGTAAACCCAACTTTAATCATGTTACATGCACTTATCCAGATCTAGATTCCTTTTGTGTTTGGCAACCCCGAGCAGGATCTTACACCACTTGGTAACAGCACAGAGAATATTGAGTTGTCTCGCCTGGTAATGAGGATGTGGGCAAGCTTTGCATATGATCTCGATCCCAATGGACACGGCGGTAAGTTTATAGATCAAGCCCTCCGCATCTTCCACATAATACGTTAGAAGCTAATGTAACATTGGGATACAGTTCCCAATATTGCCAAATGGCCCAAATATGGCAAAGCTCCGCAGAACTTCGTATTTCGGAAAGACAGAAGCTATATTGAACCAGACACTGATCGGGAAGAAGGGGTCGCCTATATAAATACGATAGCGAGATAGATAGACGGGGTTTAATAAATGAAGGTAAAACCAGCACTGTGATCCGTAGTGTCTTGTTATATCATATTATTAACAACATTTTATTTACGACATTTCACATAATTGGAGGCAGGATGTGGATTTCACCGAGCTTCCGGAAGCATGTTCCTACACTACTACCATGCATTGCTAAACGAGGTGCATGCCTGCCTCGCATACCTCCAACCAACAGGCTAGTTAATATATGGGCATAAACACGGGCCGATCCTACCTTGCAACGTAATTACCGCAATCTGTCAGTGCGCTGAAGATACCATACAAGCCATTCGTTCACGCACCTTTCCTTGCACCCTACAATCCACGAGTGCCTGCCTTCTGCTGTTTCCACTATCTGATCGGCCCAGCCATGGATCAGGGCTAGCGACCACCTTGGCACATATAACCCCCGCCACATATCCGCGCAGATTCCGTCACTGCTAATTATTTAAAGTGCCATTCTGAAATATCGCGCTGGTGCGTTGCTGTCTATTCTGAAGAGATATACACTCACCCTTGAAGTTCGCCTTTGTTAATTGTGTCAATTGCTTTTAGATTTGCGCTCATCGAAGCCATGAAGTGGACTATTACGGCATCGCTGTTCCTGGCAGCTTTCAGCCAGACTGTTGTATCCAACCAGTTCGATGCGGCGTCAATTAACAGGTGTACAATTGCGGCATGTAAACCCGTCTTATTCCATACATCGTGGCCCCTACAGTATTAACAGATCAAATTAAACAGTGTGCTGAGCTAGCTCTGCTCCTGGGGGATCGAGTCGCGCAGCCTCAGAGCGCAACATACCTGCTCGAGAATTTCCAGTACTGGTCCGCCCAACAGTCCAGCCAACAGCCTGCCTGTCGCGTAACCCCCAGATCTGCACTAGATGTTTCCATTGCCTTGGCAATCCTGAAGGCGAACAAGTGTAACTTCGCAGTCAAGAGTGGCGGACATGCTTCATTCGCCGGTGCATCTAATATCGACGGCAGCGGTGTGGCGATCGACCTGGGGGATCTTAACAAGTTAACTATCTCACCCGACAGGAAGCAAGTTTCCGTGGGCGCAGGAATGGTCTGGTCTTCCGTTTACATGGAGTTGGACGCTCATAATCTGAGTACAATCGGAGGAAGATCAGGCGCAATTGGTGTGGGGGGATTGACTCTTGGAGGCGGAATATCATTCTTCTCTGGTCGATATGGATTTGCTTGTGACAATGTCAACAATTACCAAGTAAGACTTATTAGTACCTCTCAGTAGTTTTGGCTGTGTGTCTGACAAATACCGTACAGGTTGTTTTTGCTGATGGAACTATTAACGACGTCAACAAGAAATCCCACCCAGATCTCTTTTTCGCCCTTCGCGGAGGTGGCAATAACTTTGGCATTGTCACTCGGTTTGATCTCGCTTCCTTTGAACAGGGCAAGATGTGGGGTGGCCAGCTTGCTTATGCAACTGACAACATTCCCGCGCTGAATACAGCACTCTACAATTTCAATATCAACCACTACAAGGATCCCTACGGTGCTGTTATACTTGCTTACGTTTATGTTCCGGCTCAAAACATCTTCATTGGTAGCTCCAGTCTTGAATATGGCAAGCCTGTTGCTGATGCGGCAATTCTATCGAACTTCACCAAAATCCCCAGCATTCAGAGCTCGGCCCGCATTACCAATCTGACAGATCTTACGGTTGAATTAAACGCAACGCAACCATCTGGCGCAAGAGAGACTTTTTGGACATTCACTGTCCATAATGATATTCAAATTATCACGGATATACAAGCCCTGTTTGCATCTCAAGTCCCAGCTATTGCAAACGCAAGTGGCCTCCTACCGGCTTTAGTCTTTCAGCCCATCTCCACAGCCATAACATCACATTTCACCTCAAACGGCGGCAACGCTCTTGGGATAACTGACAAGGATGGTCCTCTCATCCGTAAGTTTTCTTTTCTCCGTGTGACGATAATCTAACAGCAAACCTTGCAGTGGTCAACATCTCTATCGCATGGGAAGACATTGAGGACGATAGCCGCATCTTGGAATTCGCAGCCAATTTCATCGACAGCGGCGTCGCGCTCGCAAAAAGCCGAAAGCTAGACCACAGATATATTTATCAGAACTACGCTGCTGCGCAACAGGACGTCTTCACTGGTTACGGTCCGATCAACAAGGCGAGATTGAATGCCATTCAAAAACAATATGACCCAACGAACGTATTCACGAAGTTGCAGCCAGGGTACTTCAAGATTCGTTAAGCAATGCATTAGTAGAGTACGCACGGAATGCCTTCTTTGGCTAATTCTAACGCGATATACGTAATCATGTAGATCGAGTTGTGCCGTCTTACATCTTAGCAGTCAGCCAACGAGAAATATATGAAGAGCCATGACAGAAGTATACACATCCTAAAAATTAGAGCTATATGTGAATGTATGAGGAATAACCTAGTCTAGAATGGTAAGCAAGGCTCTGTTCTTGCACAACGCGGGGAAGTTCGTTCCCCGCACCTTGTGTCCGTCTGGCGTTTCCCCTCCACACCTTAATTCCGTCGGCGTGATTCTTCCCCGCATCTTACGCCTCATCCGCGTCATCCAGCCAGTGAACTGTATGGGTTCGTAAATAGCCACACTTTAATTCCTGTACCCTGCCCATTTGAGGCGCACGTTCGCAGACATGGCCAACAAGCTAAATATCAACAGTCAATCGGATCGTCAGGTCGGATACCATTAGTTGCAGCCTGGCTGCACTGTTGTTTTGATGCTATTGGACTGACGCATGTCAGATCCACAGCTGCCTGGAATGATAGTCGGTCGTCCCGTGTTGCCGTTGATTATCCTGGTATGAATGGAGGGCCGATGATTTCTCTATACTCGGATTCAAAGGGTAATATGTGATTAATGCCCAAGAAGTATAGAATTAGCGATATACTGGGTATCATGAGATACACCGAGTAGACCGGCCAAGTCCTATGAGCACAACACGTCTATTTCCAAGCTTTCCCAGGGCGTATGATTCCACAAGAGGAACCAATATTCGAACCAACTTGCATTCGGTGGTTTTGAAGGGAAGTCCTCTCGAACAGAGCCGCTGTTGAGAATTTCTTACATGCATATCATATGCCTCACTATTGGATTGATGCATTCTTCCCTGGAGTATGATTCCACGAAATATTTCTACTCCCGAGAGAAAACATAAGACGCGGAGCAATGGAGAAAAGGAATGGCACTGAGACGAGTATAAAAGGGGTCGTTGCTCCCGTTCTATATCGAACATCATCACTTTCAATTCCAATCTCGACCACTTCACCATCAGCATACTCGGCCTTTCAACTACTTTCCAAAACAAACCACCAATATGAAGTTCTCCGCCACTACCCTCACCCTCCTCCTCCTCCCCGTCCTCGCTCTCGCTACGCCGATTGCTGAGGCAGAGGCTTCTGAAGAAGGCCCCGTTTCTCTCACCAGCGAGAAGCGCAACAGCGAAGACGAGCTCTTCAAGAGAGCCGATCAGTACTGCTCCATCATCAATGTTTCCACAACTGTGAACTGTCGCGCTGGGCCTGGCACGGGCTACGCGGTAAAGGCCTACGCCCACAACGGAGACAAATACTATTTCACGTGCTACAAGAGGGGCACGTGTGTCAATGGCAACTGGTCAGTTTTACATCTTGAGAGCAGTGGAAATGGGACTAACCCTGTGTTTAGCACTTGGGACTACTTGAAGGCTGGCAACTGCTACATGAACGGCTATTACACCTCAAGCGCTTGCTCCATTGGTAAGTTTACGCTTATTTCTGATGATCCTCCTTGAACACCATTGCTTGAGGACCATTGCTAATAGTATATGCTATTGTAGCCAACCTTGGTCCATGCTAAACTGGCCACCAAGAACGCACAATGAGTTTTACTGGTGCTGAGTAGGTGGTAATCGGATGTTTGGTTGGGAAAATGCTATGTGGAGCGTGTGGAGCGTGGGGAGCGTCGATACTGTAGCTACAGCGGTAGATAACTATGGAATTCCATTATTATCATATTGAGTGACCCATTATGAGAGTGAAGACGTGCATCAAATGAAATACAGCTTAAAGCATCTTCGAAATACCAGGGCCTATCCTCATGTGGAATAGAATTATGGCGGGAGCCAGCCAAGCCTTACTTCCAAGCCATGTGGAGGTGATTGGGCAACCAGATTCATGATGAGAACTCCACACAAAGTCTTAAGGTGCCAACCAATCGGATTTATCAACGGAGTACTCCGTCCAGATGGCTTGGATTATCAAAGTATCGAAGTTTGAAATGCGCCCAAGGTACAATAAGATCGTGCATCAATAAACTTCTGAGGCGCGGCCTGATGATTTCTACAGCCAGTCACCTCAGCTTCAGCTAGGACAAAATCTTCTTCACTGCCTATTTAATTACCGCCACTATTGTAGTAAACTTCAGCTGAGACTGACTCTCCATAGTGTCTCTAATAACCACTACCGTTGCAGCTACACAACCCAATTTGTATTACTACGCAATTAAGCTGTGCATGCTCTGGAAGGGCCTCGACTTTCTTTATTTCTAGCGTGGTCCTACATGTGATACGCAGAGCTTATTTTGTGTGTTCATGTTCGCTGGAATTCTGTAGAACTTCTAAAGCGATGTACACGAACTGTGCCTTGTCACACTGTCTGCTCTACCAGCGCACCAGCTTACCATACATTGGTTGCAGAACAGTCGATATTTCGGTAATTAAATGGTATTTGTGGTACAACAGCTGTAGATCGAAGCTTCTATTGCGTTCGTGACAGGTATTGTATGCTTATTATAATTTTAAGCCGATATAAGTAAGATTTAGCGGCGATGGGATTGAATGCGGATGAAAAACTCCCCGCAAACGTGGGGTCTGAGACATAGTTAACCCTTTTTGCTACAGATTGTGAGACACCCCTGTATTAGGCTGCTCATCGCATGCAGCTTTCCAATTTGTGATGAGGGGTGAGAAAGGGATCGCAACGAATTAATCCAAGGCGTGGACGTGGTACAGCGCATTGATTTTTTTTTGTTTATTTTTGGCTCGACTATAGGCATTATCTTATAGCTGATCGAAATGAAACCTACAAATTACTGCCTTGCGTCCCGGTCTATTTTCAATAATACCCGTAAGGTATATCTGTAAGCTGCATCAATATATGTAGGTATATGTACGGTATGCATCGGTGACTATTGTCTTGGCAGCATACGGCTTCATACCGCCTCGTATTCGTCGGCCTAGATCGCCAAGCTGCGGCTGACATTACCTTCCGTCCCCGTCAATCAACCACGTCACTGGATAAAGAATTATAAGCTGTAGGCGACAAGAGACAGCAGACAGCAGACAGGGCGGGGAAGGTAGGGAAAATACGAGGTATAAGTAAATGGCAACGAGCTGTTTTCTTCCCATTGACTAGTTTTCCCTTTGCTTGTAAACTCACAACTGTTGCCATTTTACGGCCTACATTCGTTATTAACTTCAAAACTATGCCTCGTCCATCTACCAGCCTCGTCCTTGCTCTGCTTGGATCTGTGGCCAGCACGATAGGATGTACAATTCCCACCACTCCACCCCCAACGGACATCACGGATAAGTTCAGCATTGTCGTTCAGAACCCGGCCATTGCCACTGTCCACAATAAGGTTATGCGCTTCAGAGCCAATGGCGACGATGAGCATCTGGTCCTTCCTCCCGCGGGCGTTGTTACCAACGATGTGTTGTCTCTCGAAGGCGGCCGTCTCAAGTACGCCGGGATCCATGCTGTAATTGATCTCGAGGTAAGATTCTCATAGTTCACAGTGCGATTTCATGCTGGGCAGCGTTAAAACGAACCCAATTAGTACGACGATCGCGACGACACTACCAAGATGTTCATGACGGCGCGCGAGTACCACCCAACTGCCATCTTCAAGTCAGAGTATTTCTGCGATCCAGACACCGATAAGCTGCAGATCCGGCTCAAACTCGTCTCTCGCCAGACCGAACCGCCCGTGCTTGGTGGACAGCTCGGCATACGAGATGCGGTGGGGACACTAGAATTCCGCTACTCGCCCCCTGGAAATACCAGTAAGTTTTGCTCGAAACCCTGCGCGCCCCACAGAAATAATCAAGGTTCCTTGAAACAGCCCTGTATGTGTTGTTGATCGCTGACACGCTTGTTCGCCTTGCTCAGAGATCGACGAGAAATTCATGCCAATTGACATGGTGATTTTCCGCGGTGATGGAAACCCCACTGGTACCGCACAGCCGCCTACGTCGACAGCAAAACCAACTTCGACTGTGATCCCAACAACCACCGCGGTTCCGACTACCACCGCAAAGCCAACGAGCACTGGGGTTCCCGTAACTCCAACCAGCCCAGCAAAGGTCGGAGACTATGAGTTCGTGTACTGCTGGGCCGAGCCAGAAGCCGGGCGCGCCTTGGGGGCCAAATCCACAGCTGCCGACGACATGACCCAGGCCAAATGCGCAGCATTCTGCGCCGCCTACCCATACTTCGGCACCGAGTGGGGCAAGGAGTGTTGGTGCGGCGATGAGCCCATAACAGGATCTGGACTGGCCCCATTGGAAGAGTGCAACTACGCCTGCGAAGGCGACGCAACAGAGCTATGCGGTGGCTCGAGACGTCTGTCGCTCTACCACAATGTGGGCGTGACTGGCCCGCAGCAACCAGGTACCGTTGGAAAATACAAGTGGCACGGCTGCGTTACTGACAGCCAGGGACAGAGGACTTTGCCGCAGGATATGCTTAGGAACGATGACATGACCCTGGAGACTTGCGCTACTTTCTGTGGCGGCTACACGTACTTTGGAACCGAGTGGAGCACTGAGTGCTGGTGTGGAAACACACTCACTGCGGGCGCGACGACAGTCGATGCCAGCCAGTGCAGCATGACTTGCAGCGGAAACGGCGACGAGTTGTGCGGGAATGGAGATCGTCTCAGTGTTTACACGTCAGCTTAGGGCGTGTCTGGTGGAAGTCCAGCTCACCAGCTGCCCAAGTTGAATAAAAATGAGCCGGGTCAATAATTGGAATTGGATATTGACGGTGTCTTCGTTTTTCGGCGCTGGTTATGCTGGCACGGTTGGGGACGATGTTCAATGCTCGATTTTTACGTAGTTGATACAAAAAGTTAATGACCCAATTTAAAATACTGCCATGGTATATCCGGACAGGAATATCAAACATGCGTCCAGTTTCGCACTCGGCGACAACCTAATTAATGATAAACAGCATCAGGTTGTTCTGCCGTGTCTATCATCGACTGTTTTCTATCTAGTTCTCACGGATAAACCAGTCTAGAAAATGACAGTCGTTAATCTCCAGTATAATCCAGTAATCCCATATTATGCACAACCTTCACAGTGACATCAATCGACACTTGGGTCCGCACTTTTTCAAGAAACACATCAGCTCCCCCTGTCAATAAGCTACCCCGCTTCCGCAAGTGTGTTCCCCAATTAGATCGGTGATCGTACCTTGTGGGGTGCCGCCCCGCCCGTCAGCTTGGCAGGCCTAGATGCGTTGGCAACCCCAGAGATACATCTGCGTGGACACGTTCAGCCTTCATCTCACGTAGTTCTAGACCCTCTATTGTGGTCAACCCCTTGGGCCATCCCATTCGTGCGGAAACGCAGAATGCCTCAACAACACCGAGAAGTTTCAGGTTTCCCATACGCCTCAAAATCGCGCCAAGCCTTAGAAGCGCCACCAGATAGCCACTAACCGCCCAGACGGCACGTTAGGCTATGGCCTGGCGGCCGACAACCTATCACCGAACTCATACAGCCGCTGTCAAGAGCAGAGCCGTCGCCTCTAATGTCTAATTATGGATCTAATAGGAGAGTTTAGAGATGCCAAGTTGTGTCATTGTATTATTAGAGGACGTATATCGATGTTGGTGTTTCAGTAGACCTACAATAACACGATTTGGCGTCAAAGGTCCTAACGCAATTTTCAAACTAGGAGCTAACCGGGTTGCGGGGCTTAACAGCGGTTAGATGGACACCGTTCTCAAATATTGGCTCGTGGCCTTTGGCCCCAAGAAAGAAAAAAATGTCGATAGTTAGTCAACATGGTCCTTTCGTATTCCGATCTCGAGATGGTTCCTGGTCAGCCCCTAGACCTCCGACGATCTCGATTACGCAGCTATCTCCAACCCCAACTGCCTGACTCAGAATGTATCGGAGCACCTGATCACTCCGGTCTTCAAGCCATACCGCCAGACTCCTCTGGTCTCCAGCTTCCCGGTCTTTCAGGGCCACACGACCCGGATTACACAGGACTCCAGGCGCGCGAGTATTACTCGGGGCTCGAGCTCTATCTCGAGAAAAATGTGCCATCTCGGCCATCGTCGCCGCCGCCGCCACCTCCAGATCGCGTCATCTGCGGCCTTGCTCCGCGGACCTTCTGGATATTCCTCACTGTGATAATCGCAATTGTTGTCGTAGGCGCCGTGGGTGGAGGCGTGGGAGGGGTCCTCGCCGCAAAAAATACAGGGATGCTAAAAATGCCGAAACGGCTTCGTCCTCGTCTGCATTGGTCCAGAGTGCAGGTGCGATCGTAACAGGTTCTCCTGGAGTAACATCGGACTCAGGAAGCTTGCCTTCAGAGTCCAATTCTACGCCATCGGAGACCTCTCAGTCGGAATCGAAATCTACACCCTCAGGTATTTCTCCTTCGGGGTCGAAGTCAACGCCCTCAGAAACCTCGCCTTCAAAGTCGAAGCCCACGCCGTCGAGCCCTACCACTTCCTCTCCAACAAGCACGACGCCTTCTCTAACAACCACCGAACTCCGCGGCCCATCAGCAACCCTCCTCAGCGACTGCCCCTCATCTAATAACACCCTCTACTCCGTAGACATCGGCTTCGTCATGACCTTCCGCAAAATCTGCGGGCTCTCCTACCCCAACGACCTAGGCAGTACCCTCGTCAACGTCGCCAGCAAGAGCCTGAACGACTGCATCAATCTCTGCGCCGCCTATAACGTGCAAATCAGGGCCGATATCAAGGCGGGTAAGGCTGACGTGTGTAATGCTGTCTGCTGGCGGAATACATTCGACAATAATGACTTCCCAGGACAGTGTTTTGGGTATACCTCGAAGAGAGATGCGACTGGAGGGGAGGGATTTGCGATTCAGAAGGAGTCGATTTGCGACTCGGCGGCGTGGGTAAATCAAGATTTTTTTTAGATGCACCGGGGGCGAGTTCATGTAATTAATAGTTCAGTGAGGCAGAGTTCCAGCTGGGGGATGTACTGTATAACGGCGCCTGGGTAGGAGCATAGCGATAGTCGGCGTTTTTTTTTGGGCGGGATTTGATGATTCTGGCTCTATGTTAGCACGCGATAAAACGATAGCAAACGATCTATGCCAGAAATATGCACTTCATTGTGCAGAATCAGAATAGAACTTGAAAATATTTTCACATGGCAGATAACAAAGGTGCACTTGAGATGGGATGAGCAACATAAGATTCTCAGAGTTAGATACCAAGCCCATTCGGACCTACCATATTCGTTCAAAACCCGGCTGTCCTATGCCCCATTTCTCATATGTCCTACCACACCTTCCCATGCAAACCTCTACAACATCGCAACTCCAATCCCGCTCATTCCTGCCTCATCCACCTCATTTCTCCGATCCACACCACCCGCAATCGGATTCGCGTTATAGTTATACAGATAGAAATGTAGCTGTCCGTCTCCCTTTCCAAACTTTTGATCCTCGAGGAACAGCACGTTGTCCATCAGCGTCAGCGAGTTGAAGACATCAAACTTGTACCGCTTGGCAAGGATGAGGCAGTCGTTCATCAGCGCGTTCAGGCGCACCTTGAGGGCTGGCTTGTCGAAGGGAGTAGTGAGTCCGGTCTCGGTAGCGTAGTAGAAGAGGTAGGCTGCGCGGACGACTTCGTGTTGGGGGTGGTCGATGACGGTGGACTCGAGGGAGTAGAAGGAGAAGTAGTCGGTGATCTTCTTGGTTTGGGGGTCCTGACATATGTTAGATACTGCAGGGTCATGACCTTAGAGGGTGACTTACCTCAACAACGTATGACCAGACCACCTGGTCCTTAGTCGGAGTATCTGCTTTCTTCTGGAGGAGCCAGTGCTCAACCTCCTCTCTCGTGAAAACAGGTGCCATGTCAAAGCGTGCCAAGTAGCGTTTCAGCAGGTCCAGCACGGCATCGATATCCTTAGCCTCCATCGGGCGTAGACCCTTCGTGTTTGTGTTTTCCGGCAGGCGGTACTTTGAGACCTGATACGAAGGCTTGCTCTTCGGTGGCAGCGGGCTGAAACCAACCTCATACAGCTTCATCCAGTCCAGCGACCTGTGGAAGTACCTGCATGTGCTTACAGGAGTTGGCAGGACCACGCCACCGGTGTAGATGGCCTGGAAGATGCCGAGCAGGTAGCAGCGACGTGTGATTTCTTTGATGAGAACTGGTGTGAGGCGCTTGGCGCGCAGTTTCTTGTGGATGCAGAGGAAGTTGATTTCCGTTGCTTTGAGGACATTTTTGCGGACTCGCAAGTCCACGGGGACACCCGAGATAAATGCAACGAGCTTCCTCGATTTCGAAGCGCGGACACCGACGTGCCACTCTGCTCTCCAGCCCGGCGCTTGAAGTGCCCTAGAAGTTAATGTTAGTGGTGTATCTTGAAATAGGTAGTATTACCACCAACCATTTGAGGAATGACTTCGAGTAGTTGAACCGGAACGTCGACTCCTCATCCTCAACATAATGTCCATTCAACAAATCGAACACCTCCTGGAGCTCCTCGTCCCTCTCTAAATCCATCGTGACCCACTCAAACCCCTCCATCATTGCCGCGGGCTCCTTGGGCACCTTCTCCGGGTCAATGACTTTGAAGGGCCCCTCCTCAATCTCGCCCGTCTCTCCAAACTTCCGCACCGGCTGCGTCTGCCAGAACTTGTACGACCCGATGTCCTTGGCGTTCTTCCCGCTCGCAGCCAAACCCGTCATGACATCCTGCAGACTCAGCTTCTTGAGCGCTTCGAGTGCCGTACTCGTCGCTGCCTCGCCATCCTTGAGGCCCACCTCACGCGCCAGCGCGGGGTTCATGAGCAACAGCTCGTTGAGTTGCGCCTTTGAGAGGGCGCTAACGGGGTTGTGGTTCGCGGAGCTGCTGCTCTCGCCGGACTTGTCGTCCTTTGCGGTGAGACCAACGGCGGACTTTAGGCGGTCTTTCTTCGAGCGCTTCTTCTTGGATTTCTTTTTTGGGGCAGCGTTGGGGTCGGTGGAGGTGGATGGTGGGGCATCCTCTTCGGAGCCGGAGGAGGCGTCGTCGGCGGTTGCGGCGGTAGCCGACGAGGCTGGTGCCTCTTCTGGCACTTTCGTGTCTACAAGTTTAGATTCTTCGGCCATGTTTTGTTGTTTGCTTTTGTAGGGTGATTGAGGTGGGTTGTTTATATAAATGTGGCAGGTACGACGGCGGGGTTATTTGGCGCCTGAGGCACAGTTTCAATTGAGGGACACGAGCTCTGTGATTGGTTCAAATGAAGACAACCAATATTTGGAGTATAACTTCCAACCCGTCGCAACGTTTATCGCAATGAATAGCACATAGTTATGAGGGAAATCCGATGAGTATGAACAGAATTTAAAGCGAGGAATATGTAATAATAAAGGGTATATATGCATATTTACTATACTTGCTGTGGTTTAAGACAGCCAGTAATGCTGTTATAGACAAGGTTCGCGAACCCCTCAAATTCTACTCTAGAGCACATTCTGTTCATCAATATCAAACGCTTTCAGCACCGCCAATGCCACTGAAGGGAACGTCATCACTACATTATGTCCTGCACACGTTAGCAACGGCCTTACTACCTCGTCTCTGGCCCATATTGAACTTACCTCCATGCGGGACAAGAATCTCCTGGATATACTTCCCCGGTGCTGTCCAGGTGCTTATCGACCCACCATCTGCCATATGAACGGTATTGGCGGCCTTTTTCTCCAAAAATACCTCATCCGACATCCCTGGTGTTGCAGCATTTGCCGCAGCGCCAAACCAAGTAACTGAATGGGTGTACGGGATATTCCAGTCATTTCGGGCGTGGACTATGAACAACTTCAACCGTTTGCTAATGCGCACAATGTTTGTCACTCTCTGCGCAGAGTTCCACTTATCGACGAGCAGGTCAAGAAACCACTTATGGAATCCAGGGACCCATCCCACTGGTCCAAAAATGGGTATCAGTCCTCCCGGGGAGTATCTTGTTAGTAACGTAGTGAGGCTAGAAAATGGAGCTATCACCACAACTCCTGAAAAACTAACGCCTTTCTCTGCAAAGTGTTCAACTGTTGCTGCAGTGACTGCCGTCCCGAGGCTGTGGCCCACGATGACGATACGGCTTGGGGGTATCTTGGCGACATTCAGCGCCCAGTTTACTGTAGCAATTCCATCCGTGACCAGCCCTGATTCGGTAGGGACACCGCTCGAATAACCGTACCCGCGGTAATCGACTGCCAGTATATGGATGGTTGACGTACTTCCATCAGATAGCGCACGGTAGATTTCTGGCCTCCAGCCTTGTGCCACGGTTCCTCCGTTCTGGATGATTATTAGCAAGAGGGAACACTCTGTTTGGTCAGTGTAACTGACCCCATGGACTGCGATAGGTTAGCATGGCGACATTCAAAGGTGGGGCAAACTGTACTCACAGCTGACGATGAGCCTGGCTTGCGGATCCTTGGTAAGGAGGTCGAAAGCCTTTGTACTCGTGATATCCTCTACTAACCCAGATGGCTGGCTAAGAATCTCTTCCTCATGCTTGGCGTACAACCCCAATGGCATCACGTGCCACGCATACAGAGTCTCGTCATCCGGAGTAGTGAAATTGAAGGGGGTTATCTGGTTGTCTGTGAAGCTATCAGAAGTGGCAGTCGAATACAGGGCGGGTTCCCTTACTCGCAAACCCCCATTGCTCAGGCTTGTTGAGATCTTCAAAGTATGCCGTATGCAATTTGTGCATATACAAGGCACTGCAGTGTAACCTGGTGAGATGACGAATACTGAATGCGAGAATCGTGAACTTACTTTCTCTGGACAAATGGACTTGCGAGGGCTCCGAGACAGATGGCATAGATTGCCCCTGTCCCCGCCAAGACCCAAAGGGAGGTGCGGAAAAGAGAAGTGGAAGGAGGCATCGGACTCAATTGATTGCCCAGAAGCCGGCGGGTCAGGAGATGGGGTAAATAACAACTTGTCTGTGTATCTCTATAAAATATTAGTAAAGGTGGCGATATATATCCATTTCGGGGGGGAAGAGCGGCAGTGCACCATTATCAAAGACCACACACACAGGAAAAAAAGCAAATAAACCATCAAACAAAGCTATACGTCCAAGGCCCAGAAGGAAATATGGAGACGGCCAGGATACGCAGCATATAAGAAGCGCACAAGTGTGTCTCGAGGCACACTGCCACGGAGCCGCGTGTCTCCGAAGGCAGAGATCAAACGTAAAGAGACGCAGGAGATGGAGATACATACAACACAACATGCAGATCAACCCTATGATATTCGAACACAGTTTCCTAATTGCAGTTCATCCGTGTCAACTCTCGTTGCCACATTGATTAAATTAAACAAATTTATGTAATTCTCCAAGTTGAGAAGTCGCGAACAACCGCATCTCGGTTGCCGAATCAAAGCGGGCGTCAGCGCCCCAAGCCAAGCAAGCTCACCTCACCCTCGTTTAGCAATTTATTCAACGGCGCCGTCCGCCCTTCCACCATCTCCCGCCCCGACGCGTCCAGATTACCAAAACCCAACTCCCCCAACAACCTCCATTTCCGATTTCTGCAGCCGCCGAGGCAGATCACAGAATGGAGAGCAAAAAGCGCAAGCTCCCGGCCCGCACGTCGTCGCGCGTTGAAGCCGCCAGCAAGAAACGGACATCTACGCCGCCCCGCGAGCCTGCGCGTCCACCTACCCCGGTTCCTATCGTCGTCGAGAAGGAGCCCCTCCCCAAGAGCATAGTCCCGGGCAAGCCACTACCGACCGTCGAGCAGCAGCAACCGGATGATCTGTCATCGAGCGAATACCAGTCCATTGCCGAGAGGTAAGCAAACATGCACCTTGAGGATGCCCGATTACCTTGGCGTTCGGATATACTGACTTTTTTTTGTGAAACAGCCGCGTGTTGGCCGAGTCGCTGGATCGATCAAGGAGGAAGTGGCTGAGCGAGGGCATCTTTGAGAAGTACTGGACGAAGCCGTCGAAGAAGAAACCCAAGGATGGCCGCCCAGTGGAGGAGCTCAAGAACCCGCCCAAGGACTCGATGACCAAAATCGGGCAGTGCACAATTACAATCGAACCACATGTCTTCGACGCCATCATGTACGTCGTCAAGGACACGACGCCGAAGCAGCCTCCGCCGCCGCAACAGCTGCCACAGTATCGACCCATCATGCAATACGGACCGCCGAATGGTGTCGTCCCGCAACATCCGCCGCCACCACCACCACAGGCCCCTCACCAGCAATTCGTCCCAATGCATGCGGCTCCGCTGCCCCAATCACCACATCCTCAACATCCATCACAACCAAGGCCGCAAGACACACCAACTCGACCTTCCGAACCGCCACACGCAGGCCAGCCAAACGCACCACCCCCTCTAA
>JPJW01002366.1:0-27919 GCA_000750755.1 Pseudogymnoascus sp. VKM F-4513 (FW-928)
GGCGAGGAAGTCGGGGTCAGCCCCGAATTCATCGTCGTCGTCCATGATGGGTATGAGTGTTGTTGAGATGGTGGAGGTGGAAGATTGGAGGATGTGACGCAAGGCTGAAGATGGTCCAGCCTTATGACGGTTCGTCCCTCGTTCGCTTGGTTGTGGGCCTCCGTCTCCAGACGACGTCCTTGGCGTTTGCTTGACACGTCTTAATATAGCTTGGGGATGTCACGGCTTTATAGTAATATAGTTTCAAACATGGTATCATATATCAGGGCAACGGACCCTTGAAGAACTGGAGGGGTTGGACAAGCAAAATATTATTTACTCTCGAAGCGCTCAGCGAACTTGTGAAGTACAATACAGTATCCTCCCCACTAATCCTCCCCCACAGGACTCTCATATTACTACATCGACGTGGAACAGAGGCACGGGTGAGAGAAAAGACCCATGATCACTCTTTTGATTCATCTATACAACTCCATTCCTGCTGTATTCCTCCTAGCCATCTATTATCCCACGGCGCGGTGACCTCGCCCACTTCTCTTCATAGCGTTCCGCTCGTCAATGCTTTCGTAAAGTATCATGCAATAATCAGCCGTCAATGGAACCGCAGTTGGGCTGGCAGCAAATCAGATAACAACCCTTATATGCCAGAATGCTTTTGTTCATAGTCCAGTCTGCTCCACGCTCATCGGGCTGCCGCCATTTCTCCTCCTGTTCCCAGCACCCTTCAACTGTCCTGCCCTGCGCACTTGCTGTGGACTAACCATTGCGGCATCATCATCTTCCATATCTTCGTCACTGTAGTTCCGTGCTGAATTAAGCACTTGCACGTTGTCTGGCCGACTGCGCAACCATTGCATCCTAGGTCCACTTCGTGCCCGCTCACTGACCCTGAAGCCGTAAATGCGAGGCTCGTACACCTTGCCTTTACCCAAACCAGGGCCCAGGTTGTGTGCCAGCATACCATTTACCATTGGCTTATCTTCGCCATCCGAAGGGCGAGATGACGAGAGTACCTCGGTAGCCTTCTTTGAGAGGTCGTAGTCTGGGAAGGTCATGAGGAAGAGAGAGCCGAACGTCCGGCCAAAGAATGCGCCGTCCACGGTCTGGAACCGCGAATTCGGTGGAACGTAAACGTCGAGACAACTCGGGCAGAATAGCTTCACCGTATCATCTCCCGGTACGTCGGATAAGCCCACTGGCAGGGTTCTGGCATGGTCGCAGTTCGTGCGTGGGCAGTTACCAAAGTGAGAGAGCTCGTACTTCTCACTCATTTGTTGGATGCCGGCGCGAGAGCATATGTAGCGCTGGTGGATAAGTCCGTAGAGCAATTCGGCTGACGATTCGATAACTGAGAGATCCGAGGTCATGCGGTTCTGGCGGCGTTCTGAAAGCCGACGTGCAGCGCTTTCGAGAGATTCATCCGGGTCCTCGTCATCATCGTCATCGTCCTCCTCTTCGGTGTCTTCGGGTTCGACATCTAGAATCATCTTGGCGGGGTCAGCATTGAAATTGGGAAAGGTGAGATAAAATGCGTACCTCCAATGCCTCCTTGTACATTGGGACTTGGCCCTGTAGGCCTGTCAGATTGAAGTCATCTTCAATAAAGTCTTCCGAAACTTCGGCGAAGTATTCGTGGCCCAGAAGAGAGCAGAACGAGGAGATCCAAGATTCGGGGCTGGCAGACGAGGACGACATCTCAAGCAGGCTGTCAAAGAAGTGCCTGATGATTTTATGCTCTCGTCCCTAAGCTTCAATGTGCCCTCTCAGCAGCGCACTTGATTTTGTTATATCCGATATATGACCGTAGAGGCTAGGCGGCTATGGTATGGCAGCCTCAGCTGCAGTAGTGAGACGTTGGGGATCGAAAATAGGGAGTCGCTGCACTGTGTCGGATATTGAAACGGTATATTGATATACTCTGAGGGATTGAGGTAGTTGTCGCTTATCTGGAAGCAGAGCTGTTTGTCCCAGCGAAGATGCAGATCGCGGATGGCGGGGTCGAAGAGCGATAATCCGTTTGCACGCGCTGTCGGGAAGGGGGGAGGCTGGTTCTGGAGAGCGCTGATATGCTTTAGTTGATCAACAATGACAACAGACTAGCATGGAAAAGGTTCAATATAACCCTTGACAGTCGAAACTTGTGGTTTTTGCGCGAGGTGCTCTCTGATATCGCAGCTCGCAGTGAATTCGGAGCGTGGGCGCTCTCATCAGCGCGCTAAAGCGTATTTGGAAATACGTAAACGCCAAGTATAACACGTGACACTTTCCTTTTCTGAGAGTCCAAAGGGCGGCTTCAACAAATGGCTTCTGGTTCTGTTTCGAACAACTATCTCAAAGTTAATGAATGGCGACATGACAAACAAGGAGCTACTGGATTGCTTTCAATATGGCATTCGACTGTTATTCTTGCCGTTATCGAGGTGCAACTGTTAGCTGCTATTAAGCTAGATTTCACAGATACGGAAACCAAGTCGACCTATTTCCTCTATCAGCACGCAATATGCCCGTTATTTGTTCTACACAAAACCCTCATGCTGCTCCGGTTATTATAGGTGAACCTTTCGGGAAAGCGGCGTGTCTGCGGTCGTCTTGACAATTCAGAAATACCCAGAGCCGACGCATGCCATTACAACCAGAGAATGGCAGTCTTCTCTCTTCAGTGCCTGTCCATCTCGCGTCGATATATGAATCATATAAATTACGGGGTGTAGAATGCGCTGTCTTGAACTGACGCGTGGAAACACCTGATGTTTTCTATTAGGATTCACCAGGTATAGCAATCGGAAGTCACAGGAGGGCATCTGCCGTGCTTGATAAGCGGAACAAGAATGCCTGGAGCAAAGTTAAGTACCGCTTTCTCTAATCACATTGAGCAATAAACCGAATGGGGATGGGTGTTGCGTTGTAGAGATTGGAGTCAACAAAATGCCGTGTCAGGAATTCCTTGTCAAACGTTTGCGACAAGAAAACGTGGGGGTGAAGCCAAACAGATTGGTAATGAATGTGTCTCGTGAACCATCAAATTCCGAAAGGAACTGTGTATCCCGGATCGGCAACTCGCAACTAAACTATACTGTGAAGCTGGTCTGAATTGATACGATACATCGTTCATTGAGGGTCTAGAACACCTCGCACAACGCCAGCAGAAGCCAGTGGCGCTCTCTGAAGCACAGGCATCGTATGTACGCCCAGCCGGCATCGGTGACCTGACTCCACGTTGTCTCTGAGCGACGTCAGGTGAGACCTTTGAGTCTCCAACCAAATAGAGTATATATACACGGGAGTACTAGCTCATTATATAAATATTTGGTAGCTGGGAGTATATCCTTACTTTTCAACGTTGAGTGAAATAGATATCTACGTCTAGACTACCCCGCAATACGTTCATACTATTCATATTATTATGTCTCAGTCGCCGTCGACATCTTTCTAACAAAACTTAGATTTTAATGAATGGCTAAATGTGCCGCTTGGACCTTCTGGTTACCTTCATATTTGGCGGTTACAAAAAATAGTTGTCCTGGTGTGAATCCCTACTTATCCTCTGTGTTCACAATATTCGCTCAGTGCAACAGAATAAGCGTGGAATAACCAGGCGCCCATTGAAGCAAATATTGACAGTGAACAAAGGCACTGTCTATCATTGTCTATTTTAGAAGACAAGGAAGCGAAGAACAGTTGCATTTCCTGGTTTACATCTATTTACTTCAACTTCAACAACCGAGGCTATTGCATACCTTGTATTACCCCTCCCCCCAGGTCGAAACCGGGTTATTTTAAATTCAGTTGCTAAATTGACCACCCTATCCTTCAGATAGTGCATTGTTCCAAGCAATGGCTTCCACAGACCCCAAGCGTGCTGAGCGGGTATGTAATCCCCTCGTATGGAAACAATATTCAACTCACAGTCTCCAGGTGTACGGCGCTCGAATCTCCAAGGAAAATGGATACGATGCCGACAGCTACACATATTATCCCGTGGCCATTATAGGTGCAGGGGAATCAGGCATTGCCATGGGCTGCCGTCTCAAGGAAAAGTTTGGCTTTGATCAGTTTCGCCTTTTCGATAGGCAGTCTGGTATTGGCGGGACATGGTGGATCAACAGATACCCTGGGGTGGCATGCGATATGTAAGAGCTTATGTCGTAACTTTTGGATGTATTATTTACATGCTAACATCATCCAAAGCCCAGCCGCTTTCTATTCATTCTCTTTTGCGCTCAATAAGAAGTGGTCTGCGCTCTATCCGCCGGGGCCAGAGATTGTCAAATACCTCCAAGGTGTCTGCGAGAAGTATGAAATTGTGGACAAAATCCAGCTCAATACCGACGTTACGTCGTGTCGTTGGAACGATAGCGAAGGTGTCTGGGAGTTGACAACACATGAGCTAGTCAAGGGGGTTGGTGATCTAAGCTCTTACGACCGAGTCGCCATGATAAAGAATCAAGGCGAGGACTCAGTGTTTGTCCGCTCAGAGAAGATCAGAGCCAAAGTATTGATCAGTGCAGTTGGAGGGCTAGTTGAACCAAATCGCATGCCAGAAACCATCCCAGGAGTTGAGGACTTCCAAGGGCCCATCTTTCACTCAGCCAGGTGGAGATATGACGTTGACCTGAAAGATAAAGATATCATCGTGGTTGGAACAGGTTGTAGTGCAGCTCAATTTGTCCCACAGCTTACTACAACGTATGGAGCAAAGTCGGTCACTCAGCTTATGCGATCGCCTCCCTGGGTGTTCCCTAAGCAAATGCCACCGTTTGGACTTGGGGATGAAGAATGGGCGGAATGGAGTCCATGGTTGAATACCTATATTCCAGGATTTGCCAAATTCCAGAGGTTGCTTATTGCCTCACTCGCGGAATATAACTGGAGATGGTTTGGAGATAGCAAATACGCCGAAAACGAGAGAGCAAAACTTGAAGTGGCGTTGCTTCAGTACATGAAGAGCAGAGTTCCAGAGAAGTATCACGAGGTAGGCGTTCTACACTTATTTTAGAGCTTGGCAGCTACTGACCTTCCAAAAGATACTGAGCCCAAAATATGGTGTCTGCTGCAAGCGCCTGGTTATTGATGGAGGATGGTTCAAGTCCCTTCATGATGAGAAGGTCGTACTATCTACTCTCCCTCTTACCCACATCCACAAGGATCGGGTGACCCTTGGAGATAGAAACGTCGCCGCCGACGTAATAATTCTTGCCAATGGCTTCGAAACATTAGACTGGCTTCATCCCCTCGAAGTCATTGGTCGCAGTGGGAAGAAATTGGACGAAGTTTTCAGTGAACGTGGCGGGCCCCAGCTGTACATGGGCAGCGCTATGGATGGATTCCCAAACTTCTTCGCCATCTTCGGACCAAACACAGTGACGGGTCACTCAAGCGTGGTACTCGCCACTGAAAACATGGTTAACTATGCCATGAAAATGATTGAGCCAATACTGAAAGGAGATGCTCACTATGTAGAAGTGAAGAAAGAAGCTGAAATGGCGTGGACGGCGGATATTCAGAAGTCTCTCAAGAAAAGGGTATGGAGCACTGGTGGCTGTAAAAGCTGGTATCAAGGAGAAGACGGCTGGAATTCGACCACGTACCCGTAAGTCGGCGAACTCTCTCACATTTTCCATGCTGACTAGGATCTCAGGTACTCTCAGGTGTGGTTCTCCCTGTTATGCATGTTTCCAAAGTACAGGGACTGGAACTACAAATATACCACCAAGGGTTTTGCTAAGACGCTGGCCAAAAGAATTCTTCGGATAATAGCACTGGCAGGAATAGCCACAGGATTGTATTTTGCACGGCAGGCGGGTTCTAATTTTAGTTGGAAGGAAGGTGTTGCTGTCGCCAGACTTGCCCGCAGGCAACTTTTAAACAAGTTGGGGGAATCTCTCGTGAGAATAGCTAGGTCAACCTGATGAGGCCAAAGGAAATTGCTTATGAGCTGAGCGAGAGAACTATTTTTGAGTCTATGATTTCATAGCGAAACTTTAGCTAATATACACCAATGACAAAATGATAACTTCGACATGCCTAATCAAAGTTTCATGGTGCCCGTGGGACCCAAATGCCTTTATGATGAGTGATCATAGCGAGCAACGACAAAAATCCGGTTTTTTAAAATAAATAAAATGGCGGTATAATTGCCAATGCCCTTATGATTCCTATGCATACTTTAAAATACAGAAAGTACAGAAAATACCAAAGAAGACAAAGGAGCGGATGGTTGGAGTTTCGTTATGCACGACGTATAAAAACGTGACCTTATTTATGCAACGTCACGGGTTAAGGAGCTGTGCCAAGGCAAGTTTTCCCCTTACACCCAATCATCGAACAGAGACCGCTCTCTGGACAGGACCTCACGACATGAGAACTATAAGAAGCACTGGCGGCAGCCTCAGTCGCTATTCCAATGGCATATTTATGAAATCGTTATGCTGTAAATTTGCACTGGGCCCACTGCTGCGGCGTCATATAACAACCATCCAGAGCAATATCGCGGACGTCCCAATTGGCGATTTCCAGGCGAAAGCCTTCGTCCCGCAGACACCCATCCTCATCCAGAGACCAGAAACAGATGACTCGGCAAAAATTGCCGCTGAGGCGGGTATCCCGGCCATAGATCGATGGTTTAAAAGCATCGAGACCAGAGTTGGCGATGACGTTGTATTCTTCCAGGAGGAGTATCTCAAGCCCTTCGTTTCAACTATGCTCCCGTACGAACTGGTAACCCCGGTTTTTAATAGCCAGAACGGCCAGGATGTTCTCAGCAAATTTATATCAGAAAATACCTCGCCTTGGTCTGGGTGTCTTCCAACCAATGATTTATCCATCAAGGAGCTTCTGAGAGAATGTGCTCTCGCTGATATATACGACGCGTCGGAAAGAGATGGGTCCCGGCTTACCGAAGCTGATACAACGTCTGCTTCGGGAGCAAACCTCGATGGGCCATTGACAGAACGCCAGGTCGAGCTCCTCCGTCGGCACGCCCAACTCTTCCAAAAGTTTCACTCTTTTCATGCACCTCTCGAGCTGATTATTACTGCAAGCCGGCAACAGTCAGGCTCTGCACAGTTTGGGCTGCCTGGTCTCTATATAGCACAGGCTCAAATGGTAGACCTGCCTCAGCAGCTTCGAGACGATCTGCCCACACCAGAACTTGTCTCAAAAGCCGGGAAGGGGGATGTCTACGACGCGAACATCTGGATTGGAACCCCGCCAACCTTCACTCCGCTACACAAAGATCCAAACCCAAATTTATTTGTCCAGCTTTCAAGTTCGAAGAAGGTACGCGTATTTGAACCGCGTCAAGGACAGGCAATATTTGCAGCGGTTCGGCGCAAGATAGGCGCCTCTCCCACAGCAGCGTTCCGCGGCGAGGAAATGATGCAGGGGCGCGAGAGGGTGGAGCTCAAAGAAGCGGTTTGGAACCATGCAAACTCGGACGGCCATGAAGTTACTGTCCGGCCTGGAGATGCCCTTTTTATCCCCAAGGGTTGGTGGCATAGCATCAAAAGCGAGGGCGATGGGCTCAATGCATCAGCAAACTGGTGGTTCCGATGACCGGAAGGACTGTCAACACATCGAACAACTGAATTAACCCTAAGTACAACTAGAAGCGCAGAGCAGTCACCTATCCAAGGTCTTGGCCACGCTTTCTACGCCGCCGCCCTGGCAGCCGCCGCAGCTTTCATGCGCTTAAATATACTCAAATCGAGCAGCACAGGCTCTCCCATCCACGTCGCCCGTTGTGTATGGTCTCTCTCCTCATCACTCACATCCTTCCCATCCACAACCTCCTTGGTGTTCGGATGTACCAGGGCGCTCAGAGGACCGCGGTTGATCACCAACCAAGGAATGAAGGCTCCAAACTGTGCCGGCGTGAAGAGGTTTACCTCGAACATCGCGATGGGATGGGGTCCGATAGGCTTGTCCCATAGTTTGTAAATGCGGAGCTCGGGGACTGCCGAGTGTTAGTGGAAGGAACACCGAATCTCCGGAAGAGGGGTTGAGGAGGATTGAAGGGTTCCGCAAAGAACTGGGTTGGCATACATTCGCGGCGGATGCGCTCCCACAGCTCCCTCGCAAATTTGCATTGGGACTCATTGCTTTGGAAGTAGTATATATGTATATCACTGTAATATATCAGTTATAATGCCACCACAGCCACAGGGGAGAACGGTTATTATCACGTGGTCATGACTTACAATGCAGCCGCCTCTCCATTTTGTAGCGGGGCAGGGAATTTGGTATAGCTTTCACTAAGCTTCCCGGTCGATGGGTTCTTGAAACTCTTTCCATCCTCAGACAGCTCATTTGAAAGGGGTGGGAGGTCGCGGTAACCCTCAAGCGGGGAGGGGTAAGTATATAGTGTGGGGTCTGCCATGATGAGATTGCAGGGTCTAAATATACAGAAAAATAGGATACAGATATGCCAAAAGAGTTTTACGGTAAATATATGGAAATTGAAGCCTTTTTATGGTTCGTCATCCCCAGTCGAGGATTTGCAACCCCTCTATCGCGTTGCGGCGCATTGCGCAATGATCTCGGCTTAGTGGCGGGGTCAATTGGTCATCATTACTCAGAACTGGCAGCTGCGACTTCAGACGGACTCCCAGGGTCCAGACACCTTTAAATTGACGACGTTGTCACGTGTGCATCTATTTTCAATTTATATGCCATCTATATATATTTATTTGGCATCAAATTCTCCAGCTGAAGCTGCGCAGGTCTTCATAATCTGCGGTGCTGCTTCAGTCCTATTCGATGATCGGGGGTTTCGGCTTTTGGCCAACCTCTCTGGATGCGGCAAGTTGCCTGGCCTCAATAGAGTCCGAAAACTTCAAGCCGGATAGTATACAATGACAAAAATGCATGCGGACTTGACTCGAGTTCTTTGTCACGTAGCTACCGCTTCCGGCTTTTTAAAAACTCAACGAACCCTTTCATGGTAGGCGAACAATCAGAATGCATCGTAGTCCAAGGTCTTTGTTTATCTCGTAAAGACGTTATGAACCCCCCAGGTTTGTCCTCTTCTCGAAAGAAGGACGAAATTCTTGATAGAGAGTGCATAACTATTTTTTGTCTCAGGGAGCTGAACAGAGCAACGTCGTGATACGAGAGTCAGAAGACGTTCGACTCTACGGTCCCAAGTTATTCCCTATTATCTAACATAACAATTCACAAGTCATGTCCGGAGACAATTGGCGGACGGATCCTAGCCGCAAGGAGACAATCTCACGATATGTGAAGGGAATGACTTCAACGAATTGGCGTCAACCTCGTCCAGAGGGGATGACGCAAAATCCTAGCACTCCCAAAGAGTCAATTATTTATGGCTGTATTAACCGTATGCATGCATTCTTTGCCATTACTGGAGCTTTTATAACTAAACAACATCAGGGATGGTAGCGAAGAACTCTTACGAGTTTACACCAGGCAAAATAGCTTGTGTTTGGACTTTCACCGAGGATCGTAATAATCGGAAGCAAAGCGAAGTAGACCGAACGAAAGAGGATTTACTCACTCCGAATATTCCAGGCGCGAATATTAATGTATTCGTCAAATCTCGCAAATATATTGTCATCGGCCGTTTCACCGACCATTACCTGGCATTGTAAGTCGTTTATTTTGCCTGGTTGGAATAGACCATGGAAATCTAGGGCTAACTAAAGCAGGCCAATTTTTACGCACAAGGGCCACGGGCTTGCTTCAAAACCAGAGTTGAAAGGCGAATTTGTCTCCATTAGAAACATGCTGGATTCTGACTCGTGTTCAAAAACTGATACCAACCATGGCTGCATTTACACAACCACAACAAGAACAACGGCTGGTTGGAAAGCCATTGGGGCGCGTGCAAATGTTTGTTTCACATCTCCCCTAGCGATACCTTATAGAAACATGGCCAATTTCCTTGGTGAACTGGCTCCTGAATCCCTTAGCTATCTCTGCGAACTTTACATGATGGCGACTAAGAATTACCTATCAGCCACACTCGACGGGCTGAATCCTTCATTGTGGAGCGTTACTCCAAACAGTCTTGGTAGTGAGAAGAGGAAACGTCAGGCCGACGCGGCCGAATCCGAAAAGCAGAATAGCCCAGCAAATTCTACTCAGCCCGTAAAGCAAACATATTCGGGGGCGGCACAAACGCAAACCTATGCGGGTTCTGTAACCGGCCAAACTATCTCGGGAGCAGCAACGGAAGAGACAGCGGCACCTGGACAGGCATCCAGTAACACCACAGGGTTCCAGCCTCTGAAACGGCCCAGGGAACCTGAACCTTTGGATGAAAATTCTGCTAATCCTGCCAAAAAAGGGAAAAACTAAGGGAACATGGCGATATTCACACGCCGAGAGGGGGGTGAGACGGAGATGGGATGCTGATGAGTGCATGCGGAGGTCATGGTTTCCGAAGGAAAACGGTCTATTTCGTTTAATTTGTTCGTGGCAATGGAATTATCTTTTGCACAGAGTAGTTAGAGTGTTTTTCGATATTATTCTAGAAGTAGTAATTCTCACTTCCGTCAATCCATGTTGAATATTCTGCTGAAACTCTCTTCACAACGAGCAGAAAGAGAGACTACTATCTAAAGGATATATAAAAACCAAAAAAAAATTCAAAAACATACAACAGTGGGTATTCGCTGGTGGTCACCCACCCAACTACTAATCCACCGATCTCAAGCTTGTGTATGGCAGAGCGGACGGGATGCCCAATTCTCTTGAGTCTATGGTCGTATGTAATAGATGTTATCTTATAGGGCCTTATATACCTTTATTAGTGCGTATATACGAGTACTGCTTGGGTTTGAAAATGGGGTGTATAAGAATTAAATTATGGCTTTAAAGGTTACTTGAGAGTAATGATGGGAATACTGTAAATTACGCCATGTTAAAGACTGCCAAAAAGCACAGCAATATTGGGAGGCCAGGAGTAAACAAAATATGATTGAAAACACACTTTGCAATCAAAATTATACAGTATATTAATATAAGTAAATCTTCAGATATTGCATCGAAGTAATAAAATAACAACAGCCGAACGCCTAGAAATAAATAAAACGCAAGTCCCATTATCTGTCGAAGCCACAATTTTGCCACTGCCCACCCACCCCCATGAGCGCATCGTCGTATACAGTCACTGTACTAACCTCTCTTCCTCTTTTTCTGTGCATATTGAGTCTGTGGAGGTTGAGTCTGTGGGAAGTCCCAGTTTGGGTTGGAATTGACCGTATTTTGCCCCAATTTAGCGTGCTGGGCAGCAACGAGATTCAAGTTGCTTCCCGGTGAAACAAATCGCGGCTCGCCCAATGTAGGATCACGAGGTCCCCTAGGTTCTCCGGAACCTTTTGTTTTGTTCTGATTATTTGCCCAGCTGGAAGAGAAGGGAGAGTGTGGCGAGTTCACACCCATAGAGCGCCCGGGTGGTGCCGATGGCATTTCTGGGCCGTATTTTTGGCCTGCAATGATTTTAACCAATAGGAGAAGAAACTCTTTTGTCTCCTGCATAACTCGTGTAGTATCGACCACAGTCTCGCGTATGACGCCATAGAATATAGCTTCTGAAACCATTGTTTCTGCCTCCTCTAATATGAATGCCAACTGCTCCAGAGATTTTGCCAAGGGGGCTCTTCGAGCTTCCATCCTCCTCTTCTGAGCGGGGCCCACATGGTTCCAAACGTCTGACGGCTCTGATACTGAACTTATATTCAATTGCTGGTTTAACTGATCGACTAGTTTGTCTACGGTTCTTCTTGTTTCGTCGGCTTTTATCGCGCGGCTAGGGGTTGGGAGCTGGTACTGCTCAAGAAGATGGCCCAGCATAGACCTCTGCATCTCGGTAGCCCAGTGTTTCAGTAAGTACTCTGTAGAGGTTTTCTGTAAAGAGCCGATTATATGACACTTTAGTTTGTAGTCAAAAGAAGCCGGGTAAGATAACATCAGGAGCGCCTCTCCATCGGGCTTCATATCCAGCCAATCCTCCTCCAGATGTCGCTGCGGAGAATCTGAAGACGTTTGTCGGTTCTTTATATTTGGCTGTCGCCGCCTCTCGCTCTGGAAAAGGTAATCGTATGGGGTCAGTTTAAACTTATTGGCACGTTGGATGCTATCGCCTTGATGAAGAACCTGCATAAATTCGACCCTCTGATTTTTATAATCATTTGTTTTCAATTTGTTGGCGTACGAAGTCCATATAGGTCTGAAACCAATTAGCGGCATCACCACATATTTATAGAGTGCGTCATGAGGGACCGACCCCATCAGTCTCTCAGTCTGGGAGGTTTGCCCTGAATCTCCATCCCAGACCGTGGCCTGTGTTGGGAATCCTCCGAACCACCAGTCTGGGAGAGGCCCATCCGTAACCCATCAACTACTTCATATATTTAAGTAAAAGACAACCTACAAAGCAATATAGTTATGTTGAAACCGTGCTACAACAATAAATTTGCGCCTCTTTGAGAAAATGATACCTGATTGTCGGTTCAGAGTGAGAAACTGCTTGTCGTGTTCTCTCCACATCTGGTCGAACGAATAATCTTGATGCCATACCATGGAAATAATCGTGCCTGGTTGATACAAGTGACGGTAGTTAAACTCTATATTTGTGCATTAGAAATGAGACGTTAGCCTCTTATGGATTGTTTGGTTTCTTACTATCTGCACTGCGATGGAGCCCTAAATGTTCATGGGGTTCGTTGGCGTCTTCTTTCTGGCCAAATGAATCATCCATAGGAAAACCTCCGTGAGTCCAAAACCCTCTCTGAATTCCTGGGTATGTATTACCGATGGCGTCTGGGTCAGGCGAAATGATTGATAATGACCGATTAGGTTGAGTGGGGATAAGTTTCTTAATGCTTTTGTTATTGTAACCCTGGGTTGCAAGAACTCCGGTTGTAGTAACGTTTGTTCCAGTTGCAGCATTTGTACCGATCATAGCCTCGTATCGCGCCGCCTGGTCCGCGTATGCTTCCTTCGTAGCTAACCACTGCTTCTCTATGCCCTCCCACCTTATTTTCTCTGCCAGTGCTTGCCTACCTGCCAGCTTTGCTTTGTGATAGGTGTGGTCGGCGTCCAATCTATCCTGTCTTTCTTTTGCCGTCGGAGACATTTGGCCCTGGCCAAAGGCGTTGGCCATCGCGCAGACGTTTGTAAAGGAGCCTCTATAAAAACAACACCTGTCCGTCAATTATCTGGAGTTTGCCGCAAATAAAAAGGCAGCCAGTATGATAGAGTTAAATAAATGAATGCAAAGGGTGTTCACATCAGATTTGGGATATGGAAGCCTCGCTCCCCGGGGAACCATCAAGGGGTATCACGTTAAAAGCCTACAAAGGTGATTGTCGCATTGACAAAGCCGACGATAAATAAAGGCTGAGAATATCCGCAAGCAGCACAAAGTAGACTGATGAACAAGACTGATGCAGCAGATCAATTTTTAATAAAGAAAGGTCCACATTAAGAAATGGCAACTTACCTCCAAGGGCCACATGCATAACAATTGCTCGTATACTATTTGCGCATAGTACGCAATCAACTCATAAAGAACAAACCACGAGACCTTTCCGAGACCTCAGGAAGGCTTCCAGAGTTGAGTTGGTGGGCAATGGAACGCCACTGAGTATGCCACTAACTTACCATGGCTGCGAGAGGCAAAAGCGCATTAAGAGTTTTGCGGTTGCCTCCATGACCCTGCCCGGCCACGAAAAGTGAGTGAAGTTAGCCGCATGGAATATGAGCAATAATGACACTTCAATAACAGTCCTACGAGCCTAGACATTAAATAAAAGCAGGTGGGTATACAATACATTATTATCTCCTAAGAGGGCTGTCTCCTGGTAATTAGGCCTTGAATGTGCTCGGATGCCCGTTCGTCTTTCCATACTTCCGCACTTTCCCGTTAATATCTGCAGATATGAAATAAGACACCAAAGCCACGATACAAACAAGTAGGTTATCTATGACCCAGTTATTTCTCACCGAGCTGCCCCATGCCGAAGCCCTCATTATAGACCCAAGCAAGTTTGTCGTGATCAGGTACTCCCCGCTCTCAAGGCCTGAAATAGCAGCTGTGGCAACCGCATCCGGAGACTGCAGTGGGTCTGGTTCTTCCAGGATCTTGGTAATTGCCGGTTTCCCAATGTTCTCATGTGCAAAGCCTGGGGTATCGATTGATCCTGGGAAAACGGTGTGAATTTTGACCGAGTCGCTGTAAAGCAGAATCTCCTGAGACAGCGTATCACTCAACGAGCGCATCGCAGCTTTACATGGAGAATATGCCGAGTACCCCACGATTGGGTAGAACGCGAGAGTTGTGGCCGTGAATATGAAATGTCTTTGCTTGTCGCTCCTCGCTTCACCTGGTGCAAGCCACTCTTTCAGTATCGCCTGCGCCATTTCTGCGCTTGCCCAGTAGTTGATATCCATTTGGTTCCTGAGCACCTTGCTGGGTGCATCTAAGAATAATTGAGGCTCGGAGCTACCAGCCATGCACCACACGACGTCGGGTGCAACACCACCATTCCAACTCATCACATCAGTGACAATTCGGGAGGCTTCAGAGGCGTCTGTAAGATCGGCAGAGATGTAATGGAAGGTCTGGGTTGCAGATGCGGCAGAAGCTTTGATTTCGCTCAATGCTCCTTCAAGTTTGCTGACGTTGCGGGCAACGATAATCACGTTGGCACCTTTCCCAGATAGGATTTTCGCGACTGAGAGACCCATTCCTTGCGAAGCCCCGGTCAAGAGCACTGTCTAGAGATCATCAGCTGCGAAGGCCATACTGGGCTTGAAGAATGAGTATCCTACCTTCCCAGCCACATCGAAGTGGTTCTTGCGGCTAAACCAACCCATTATGAGCGCGCCGAGGCCAATTGCAAATGCCAGAGAGGCTATAGTCGTCCAAGAGATCGTGGATAGGATATCGAGGCTCATTTGGGGTTGTTGTATGTTGTGCGAAGGAGGGTGATCAGAAGGGGGTCGTCAGCTTCAGTAAATTAGTGTCAGCCTGGTTGTATGAAATTAGAATCCTTTCAAAATCCAATTGCTTGAAGCCTAGGCCGCCAACTTGGAGAACTTATAACTTGATTTTAAACTACAGTATCCATACCTTGCTCACATATATATACAGCAGTCACCACAGGAATTCGCAAGAAGTTTCTTGAAGTTCCAAATGGAAGTCGCGACTTACCTCTGGGGACCCTGGTACCTGGGTGTTCTCAATCGCTCCTTCCCTCAAATTATCACGGAATTACTTTTCGCCGCTATCTGGCACTAAGATAGTGGTATCGAAAAAGTTCGAGATCTCATCCACGGCCGCGCTCACTTAACGCCACACTTTTTAATTCTAACTAGACGGCACAAATACGAAATGGCCAAAAAAAGAAAGGGTTCTGGCCGAGGCGCACCAAGCGGCCCAAAGGAATTTGACGAAAAAGATGGGAAACTTGGACCGATTACATCCTATAGAGACGTTGCCGACGAGGAAGATGACTTCCATATTAATAGAGACAAGGTGATGCTCGACGAGGGGCCAGAGGCGAAAAGACAACGTAAATGGGCAGAGCAAGGTACGTTCAATGCGATTGTCTCCGTCGCGCCTGCGCCTACTAACAGCGGACAGACGCATTCCTTGAGCCTTCCGATGAGGAAGTTCTTGCGTACTCCGATGCTAGTTCTGAAGACGACGAGGCCGCAGGAAGCAGATCGAGCAAAAACAAATCGAATCGCAAGGCAACCTCGGATTCGGAAGCATCAGAGGTAGAGGAGGAGGATGAAGACGCCGAGGGCTGGGGATCATCGAAAAAAGACTACTACAATGCGGATAATATCGAAACGGAGGTGGACGCCTTAGAAGAAGAGGCTGAAGCCAAGCGGTTGCAGCAGAAGAAGTTGCAAAGCATGTCCGAGGCAGATTTTGGTTTTGATGAAAACGAGTGGCTGCAAGAAGCAAAGGATGACGACGGAGACGTGGTCACTGAGATCTTAAAGGATGTGGAAATCACGGACGATTTGGGACCAGAGGAACGGTTGAAGCTTCTGCAGACGAGGTATCCCGAATTCGAATTTCTGGCAAATGAGTTTGTGGAGTTACATCCTGTCCTGGAAGACCTCAACAACGAAATTAGTGCCACGGGGCCAAGGAATACCGTCGCAGTTATCAAGAGCCGTGCCTTGGCTGCTTACCTTGGAGCACTGACAATGTACTTCGCCGTCCTCACTTCTACAGCAAAACAAGAGAACGCCAAGTCAGCACTTGACCCTATGGAACTCCGAGACCACGCGGTTATGGATAGCCTGCTACAGTGTCGCGAAATGTGGTCCAAGACCAAGGCGCTTAAGGCAGATGATATGCCATTTGGCGGCCTTGAAGAAGACGAGATACTATCTGACGAAGCCACGCCCGAAACTGACGAGGAAGAAGCCTTTGAGCGTATTCCATCAACCAAGAAATCCAAAAAGGCTGCCAAACTTGAAGCAGCAGCAGCTGCAACTGCTAAAGCACGCAAGGCCCGAATCGCAGCCAATGAAGCCTCTTTGACCGACCTCTCCTCCCTCATCCCCACCACCAAAACACGCAAATCCTCAAGCTCCAAGGCCAAGCCAGCCATCGTGCAAGACTCGGACTCCGATTTTGGAGAAGAAGAGACGCTTTCCTCTCGTGCTGCCGCTGAGAAGGCCGCGAAGAAGAAGTCTCTCCGCTTCTACACCTCCCAAATCGCACAGAGATCAAATAAGCGCAACGAGGCTGGCCGTGATGCAGGTGGTGATGCCGATCTACCGTACCGTGAGCGCCTGCGTGATAGGCAGAACAGGTTGAATGCGGAAGCTGAACGTCGTGGTAAGAAGTTAGATGAGTATGGCCGCGGCGCTGAGCTTGGTGGAAATAGTGACGAAGACGATGAGGCGGATAGAGCCGCGGGCAAGAAGGTCCAAGATGAAGAAGATGAGTACTACGATCTCGTGGCACAAACGTCTAAGGCAAAGAAGGCTATGAAAGAAGATAAGCACGCGGCTCTTGTTGCTGCGGAAGCTGAGAATTCCTTGGCCAGGGTCGAGGGCGAAGACGTCGGTGAGGATGGCAAGCGCGCCATTGGGTATACCATTCAAAAGAACAAGGGTCTCGCCCCGAAGAGGAAGAAGGAGGTCCGCAACCCCAGAGTGAAGAAGAGGATGAAGTATGAGGAGAAGTTGAAGAAGCTGGGCAGCATGAAGGCCATTTATAAGGGTGGCGAGGAGCGCGGTGGGTACTCGGGTGAGAAAACTGGTATCAAGGCTGGGGTGGTTAAGAGTGTTAAGTTGTAGACATACGGTCTTGAAAATAAAATCAAATTTGCAAGAGACATATATTTCCATATACTCCAAACAAGCTACATATAGGTAAGAAAAGTCGCGTGGGTCTGTTACGCAGTCACTATGTGTAGTTTCATGTGTTTGTAATGGCATATATTCTTAAACCAAGGCCCCTTCTGCATCATGCAAAAGTCTGGTGGCCAGAACTGCTCTGGCTCGAGTAACAAAAACGCCCGCTAATAGCATAAGCCCCGTTGTGCAAGATGATACTCATTACAGTTGTGCTCCCTGCACCGGGCCAGCTCAATTTCTCAGAGCTTAAGTACGCCAGTGTGGGTTTCCAGGTTTCGGTTAAAAAAAAACGAAACACTGTTTTTGATCCCGCCGTCGACGTCGCGATTGTTCTGGGGTCGACCCAGAAGGCCACTTGTGGCCAGTCTCCAAGTTGGAAGACGTCGCTTAAAGGCCACATGCCGACTGACGCATGTGTGCAGATATACCGAATGGGCCAGTCTTGCTTTCTCTTTCTCTTTCCATCTCATACAACAATAACGCCACTATCATGCACCAACCATCCCTGGGCCATAGCTGCCATGGCGAGATGGGCCGTACTGGGGTTGGTTAAGCGCAGACTATCACAAAGTTAGTTTTGTAAAAGCAACCATAGCGACTACCACAACCAACCTTCTTTCTTCTCTTTCCGGGGCCACCCCGGTCATCACCCTCGCCGGTTGAGTACCCAGCATCAACCATATCGTCATCAACATAGCCTTCCCCATAGCCCTCAAAGCTGGACTCGTCATAGCCACGCTTTTTGACAGCTCGCTTGGGGCGAGCCAGGTCTGCCTTACTTCCGCGGGACAACGCCCCGGACTGCTGACTTGAGCTCTTCTGCATGCTAGCAGACGTAGGCTTTGCAGAAACTTGTGCGGCAGGCTTCTTGTCTGGAATATCCAACTCGCCTAAGACAGAACTATCCCACATTTGTTTCGGTATCACGCCTTTGGCCATCGTCATTGCTGCCGGTAAAGCCGCAAAGACATTCTGGGGCAGCCCCTTCTCAATCTCCTTGCCAAGACGCTGTGTTACCATCCATTCATGTTCTGGTTCTCTCATCATGGACAGAAGGCCGCCTGAGGACTCTTCGTCGTTGACTGTCACGTCAAACTTCCCGCTGATCCCCAAATCCTTGATCTTGCCCTTGTATGTCTTGCGTAGTCCATTCTTCTCGCCATTCGGTAGCACCCGTGCCACTTTCGCTGCAGTTGGGTTGAGGCCGTATAGTTCGAATAGATCTATTCCTAAATCGGGTTGCTTGTGTGGATGAGCTAAATCAAGTCCGTGTTAACCAAATACTAAGGTAGATGATATGCAGAACTTGAGATTTACGGTGTCCGCGCAGGGCGACCACCGAAACCTTTTGGGAGAGAAGGGAGCCTTACGAGTTCTGCAAAGTTGGTATATCTTGCCAACATCAAGGTGAAGGTCCTCAATACACAGCTTGCGTTCCTCGACATGAACTTTCTTCTGCTCGCGATCACCAGTATCCTCCGCTTCTCGCTTTCGTTTGTTCGAAAGGTCATCAGCCTGGGAGCCCGAGTCGATCGACATGGGTGTCGCGTCATCGTGCGTGTCTGCCATAGTTGATCCTTGAACTGTCCTAGAAATGGTTGAACTCATGCTGCCCGGTACCTTGGTGTTTGGCACCTTCTCGGTCGAGGCCGTGTTTGGCTGGAGAGGGCTTTGTGGAGTTCGAGGTTGAAATGACGCGGGCTGCGACCTCTTCACCTCGCTGTTCGGAGTAGGCGAGAGCGGGTACGATCTATTTGTAGTAGAATCTATTGGAGTCGACATCGATAAAACCTGTGAATGTGATGATGGTTACACAAAACAATGCGAACAACAGAAAATTGAGCGTGGCTCGCTACGTCATCCAAGACGATCTGTTGCTTTCAAGAATATAGCAGTTGTAGGAGAAGAATCCGCCAGAGCAAATGTCAAGAGTTCGACGATGAGGCGACCTCGACTTTCAAGGAATCGATGGGGCGATGACGGTGAAGATGTCTATCGCCGCGACCGGTCGCAATGAGGCGCTCGACCACCAACGGCGCCTTAAGCAACAGAGACTCTATCTCATCAGTGAAGTCGCACTAAGTCGATACTGAAAGTATGCAAGGCAGTCACAGCAGCGTACGGGTGTGACGGGTCGTGGTGGTCGTGATGGTCGTTGTAGACGTTGTAGTTGACGGTTGAATTGGGGTCAGAGTGAACTGATCATCCATTTGCCGCTGGCGATTCTGGGCGGTGCCTCACTAACCTCAATACGGACTAGTGCATTATCGGAATTATTTGTCTGCGACTTTCAGAATAATTCTGCAGGGTCGATTATCTACTACCAGCGAGAATTATAACTCAGAAATTATTCCACCCTCGCCTTCCACATACCATGGGCGAAAGACAAAAGAGACAGCGCCCTGAAGGGGAGGCTGAAGCTGCTTCATTCCATTCCGACAATGAAGAAGTTTCTCCCAGCAAGAAAGCACGCAAAGAAACGAACGCATCTGCTCGTCGCTCTCTATTTGTTCGATCATTGCCAGCTACCGTTACTAGCGATGCTCTTACAAAACTGTTCTCGGAAAGCTACCCATTAAAGCATGCGACTGTGGTGCTTGATCCGGAGACAAAGCAATCGAAAGGCTATGGCTTTGTTACTTTTGCGGACGCAGACGACGCGGAACGTGCGAAGGAAGAATTCCACGGCAAGGCCTTTCAAGGCCGGAAATTGAAGGTTGAGGTCGCTGAACCTAGGCATAGAGATGTGGACTCTGGCAAGGGAGCTGGAGGAAAGCGCACAAGCATCATCTCTGAGGAAGCAGCCGCTGCCAAGGCTAAGAGATCTGAGAAGATGCAGGAAGATCGCAAACCCCCGAAGCTGATTATTCGAAACTTGCCTTGGAGCATTAAAGATCCAAAAGATCTAGAGCTTCTATTCCAGAAATTTGGAAAGGTCAAGCACGTTACACTCCCAAAAGTCAAGGATACTCAGGCTGGGTTTGGATTTGTGGTGATGAGGGGCCGAAAAAATGCTGAAAAGGCACTCGAAGCTGTGAATGGGAACTTAATTGACGGCAGAATTCTTGCGGTTGATTGGGCTGTTGAGAAGGATGTGTGGGAAAAGGCCAAAACCGAGGCTGGGGACGAGCCAAAGCCCAAGAAGGCAGCTAAGAAGGCGAAGGCAGAGAAACCCACAAAGGAAGATGCTATGGACGTTGATAAGAAAGATGAGGACCCCAACGATGTTGACGCTGATGTCGCCAACTTCATGAAAAACTTTGGTCAAGAATTAGAGTCTGAGCCCGAGGATGACGAAGACGAGGATGAGAATATGGATGATGCGGAGGACGAAGATGAGGATGATGATGCCGACAACCTTGACGCGGAACTGGAAGATCTGGAAGACGAATCTGAGGATGAGGAGGCTGCGGAAAAGGCGGCCGAAGCGGCGAGAAGAAAGTCACAATTCATCACTGACAACTCGTCGACCCTCTTTGTTCGCAACCTACCATTTACCGCTCGCGACCCTGAGCTGAAAGAGCATTTTATGCAATTCGGCGCTGTCAGATACGCTAGAGTGGTGATGGACCGCGCCACGGACAGACCTAAGGGCACTGGGTTCGTTTGCTTCTACAATGTTGAAGACGCCGACAACTGCGTCAAGAACGCCCCGAGATACCAGCCAACCGGAGCAAATGCTACCAAAAAGACCGATGCCAGCAATGTCAAGCACTCCATTCTCGAGAATGAGAGTGCCGACTCCTCCGGCTCATATACCATCGATGGCCGTGTCCTTCAAGTTTCTCACGCCGTCGAGCGGGAGCAGGCAGTGAAGCTGACCGAGCAAGGTATCCACAGCCGCGATAACAGGGACAAAGACAAGCGTCGTCTCTATCTTCTCTCAGAAGGTACCGTTGCCGCGGGTACTACCCTTTATAATGCGCTCTCTCCATCCGAAATCACCATGCGTGAGGACAGTGCCAAGCAGCGCAAGAAGCTCATCCAGGGCAACCCCTCGCTTCATCTGTCGTTAACTCGTCTCTCGATCCGCAATTTGCCCCGCTCCATCACGTCTAAGGACCTCAAAGCCCTTGCTCGTGAAGCTGTTGTCGGCTTTGCTAAGGATGTGAAGTCGGGCCTCAGAGCACAGTTGTCGAAGGAAGAGGAAGCCCGCGGTGGAGATCCCATGCGCGAGGCTGAGAAGCAACGAAAGGCGAAAGGAAAGGGAATCGTCAAACAATCCAAGATTGTTTTCGAAGGTCGCGAGGGAGCCAAGGTGTCCGAAGAGAGTGGCGCAGGTCGCAGTCGCGGCTACGGATTCATTGAGTATGCGTCTCATCGTTGGGCTCTGATGGGCCTGCGCTGGCTTAACGGCCACGCCCTTGAAGGCAATGGAGGAAAGAAGCAGAGACTGATTGTCGAGTTTGCGATTGAGAACGCCCAGGTTGTGGAGCGCAGAAAGGAGCGCGAAGAGAAGGCGAGGTTAAGGAGTAAGGAGGTACTTGAGGCAAGAGAAAAGGGGGAGCTCGAAGGAAAGAAGCCGGAGAAAAAGGCATTCACCAAGGATCAATTGATGGCTAAAACACGCAAGGGAATGAAGGGTGATAAGGGCAAGCCAGAGAAGAAGGGAAAGCCCAGAGAACCTGGCAAGGAGTGGAAGCAAAGGCCTGGAGCGTTCAATAAAGGGAAGCCAAGAGAAGAGAGAGGTGGAGGATCAGGCAGAGATGGCCCAAGGCCAACAAACGGAAAGGGCAAATTCGCAGATAGAGTGCCAAAGCAAGGCCCAGTGCCAGCTGGAAAAGACGCATCCAAATTCAAGCCAGGCTTTGCTGAGGGCGAGGAAGGGAGATTGGCCAGAAGGGCTCAGATTATAGCCAAGAAGCGCTCAATGAGGCGGGCGAGGAAGGCCTAGTGCGGGGGGAGTTTTGTGTATGTAAATAAAAAATAATGGCGCTGGGATATCATCAACAATTGGAGTTTGACAGCTACAATACAATTATCAATGCTGCAGACTATTTTGACTTTAATGGGCTACCCAAACAGTGCAGACACCGTAGTAAATTCTCCCATGTGATAATCCTCCATATTAGAGTACCTCTCTCAAACTAATCCATACTACTTATTCCACGAAAATTCCCATTCCGTAGAAGCAATACGATGCCCACTTTTACGTTCTCATGCTACAGTAAGTTGTGACAAAAGACGTCGCGAACCCACTGTTTACAATTTCGCTGCTGATCCCCCGGTGCAAACATGACAAACAGCCCGAAATTTCCTGCTCGCTTAGTCCCGCGCTAGCGGCTCCGCGACTGTATATAATCTTTCCTTCCCTCCCGAACCCTTCTCTTTTCTTCTCCATCATCTAGTAGGAGTTATAATTAATACTTATATACTTTTTATCACGGCTCCTCGCTTCGGCGCTTGCTGAGGGTTATTCAGTCCATGAATAGTCTTCCGTTCCCGGGAACCAAAATCAGATTCCAAGGTACCGTCTTTCCAAAACAGCTGCTCTCGACGCCTTTAGGTGGGGGAGTGACTGTGGGATGGTCTCTACATATCTTAATTGAAAAGCATTGTTTTTCTTTTCAAAGGGAACGAGCTGAGGGATTTGGTTGGCTTCTGGCAATTGCGCCATGGATGGGGGAATAAACCGACCGGTATCCGGTCGGCGAGAAGATTCTTCCGATCAGACCCTTGAGGTCTGGTCTCAAGGATCATCTTGTATGGAGCATTTGAGACTTGTCGTTATGTGACGTTTGGGAGTGGATCACTGCAGGGCAACTGGGGTGCTCGAATATGGATGTACCGTAACCAGTCGTGGAATGTTTTTTGAGAGGAGACTTCACGTTTTTATGGTGTACATATGTGCATTTTTGCAGGCTTTCGTTGCTCAAATCTTCCCACGCTCTGTATTTGACGGTTGGACAATACGTAAAACCAGCAGGGTACACAACAGCGTTGAAATCACATTATACATACACTTCACACATCACACACATGGTTGGAAATTTCGGTATTTTATGGCCAGCTTCTTGAATTTATATTTCGCTAGAGCTACGAACCATAACTAGTATCTCAGTGAAGAGCGACTAGTAACACGTCTAGTAGACGCGCTTTGGTGGGGACATGGAAGCCTTGATGGTCAAGCTTCCAACGTTCTGCCACCCCTTCTTGAGGAGAGAGACGAGGTAGTTGATCGACAACATGATGTTGGAGATCAGCTGGTCCTCAGTCATGCTGACGTTGCCGACGGCGACACCCATGCAGAGAACCTTCTTCAACTGGAACTTGATGGTGGACTTGACATCGGTGATCTTGTCGGAGAGGGACTCGTTGTGGGAGACTGGGGTTGGGAACTTGCCAGCTGTATAACTTGTTAGAATTGAGCGCGCATGTGGTAAGTGGAAAATGGCTTACCCTTGGAGAGACCGGGACCCAAGAGACGGGGAATCTGCTTGATAAGAGCATCGGAAGCGATGAAGGCATCGTACTTGCGTGCGAGCTTCTTGATCAGCTTCTTGTTCTTGTTGAGCTTCTTCAAGTCATCAGCAGACATGGCGTCAACACCACCGTGCTTGGCACGATCGATATCGTGCTGGTCACCGAGAATGCTGTTTTCGTGTCAGCGAATGTCCTTCATTGTTGCGTCGCAAAATATTTGCGCTTGGGTCGAACGTACCAGATGGCCATGTTTGGGCGGGGAACCTGGGGGAGCTTGATGGTTCCAGAGAAACGCTTGTCACGTTGGGGATCGTAGTTCTTGAGGCCAATTTGCAACTCGACGGTCTCGAGGAAGTTGCGCTTCTTGGTCTCCAAGGAGTACTCAAGGAGCTCCTGGACGTGGGTTCGCACTCCGGCTGTGAGGGCAAGCAGTCAGTATTGCTATCGCTATCGCCATCTGGGGCGCTGCGGATTTATTTGGGAACATACCGACTGAGATCTTTGAGGCCATGATCGCAAGTCTTCCAATAGGGTTCTATTGGTGAGGATTTGTGCTGTGGTTAGTTGATCAGTTGAGGTTGATTTCGAAATTTCAATTGTGGGACAGCCCTCGCTTGAGGTCTTGGCGTCGAGTTTTCGGTCACGTGGCGAACTTTTGGGCGGTCTGAGTAATCATACCCCACCATCGAGACACAGAACCCCATCATCAACATGATGATAGTGCTAACGGCCAAATTCGGCGACTCTAAAACAAGTGAACGCATTATCAAAATGTATACAGATTGAAGAATAAGTTATCTTTTATTATTTCTACATTATAACTTTGGTATTCGAAGTTATGTTTCCACAGACGTTGCGTACTTAATCGAAGCAATTATTGCTCGAATTTAGTAGTTATAATATTTAATCAGAGGGCCAAAAATATGTATTTTACTTCAAATTATTTTCTGTTTTATTTCCCATTTTTTCAGATAGTAGACTGTTAAAGCATGCCGGCCCAAGTCTACTACCATCAACCTTATCACTACTGGCGGACAATGTGCCCATCAGCGTTTATTATGGTCTATGGTGACGATTCCTGAATTCACCTCTCATCATCTACCATTTCATATTGATATCTTCACGCCCGGACTTTGACGTGGCCTCACTCACTTCTACGCTGGCCATCATCTATATCCACACCTGTATCAACACGCTTGAAGTCTACAACCGCAACCACGGTCAACCATGTCGCGCACAGTGGATGCCGCAGCTGCACAACCCAGACTCTCCTTCAGCAACTGGATCCTAGGAGGTGGCCTCGTCGTTGTTCCCCAAAGAGACCGAACCTCAGTTAGACGTTTTACAAGCAGCGACGCCGACAAAGGCCTCAAGCCAAAATACAGCTTCGTTAATGAGAAGGCATACCATCAGAACAAGCGGGTGTCAAAAGACAAAGCCACGAACACAGAGAAAGGCACAGATAATGGGAATAAGAAGAAAGGAGGGGGCGCGGAGACGGCGAAGAAGCCAGTGCCCAAAGATGAAATTGCGAAGAAGGAAGAGGTACCTGCATCCTTTTCTCTTGTCACTCATTTATGATAAATTCTAATAATCTCGTCTAGCTGAACAAGCAAGCGGGACAGTCATCGGGGTGGACAAAAGCCCAAGATGAGAAGGTCCTTGACATGAAGAAGGCGGGGAACAGTTGGAAGATGATTGCTCAGGAGGTTGGCGCATCAAAGAAGGATGTCATGAACCGATTTAAAGAACTCAGCAAGGCAGGCGAGACAAGCGCTGAAAATGATGACCCCCTTCCATTCGGTGATATGCCGGGAATGTTTACTGAAGATGAACCGGCCGAGAACTCCAAATCCGCAGCTGAACCTCCGAAGAACGGGAGAGGAGACAACGGGGGAAAGGGCGAGAAGGGGAAGAAAGACAAGGTCATGGTTGACGCTGCTGCGCTGGAGGCG
The DNA here is from genome assembly GCA_000750755.1 of Pseudogymnoascus sp. VKM F-4513 (FW-928). Taxonomy (NCBI): domain Eukaryota; kingdom Fungi; phylum Ascomycota; class Leotiomycetes; order Thelebolales; family Thelebolaceae; genus Pseudogymnoascus; species Pseudogymnoascus sp. VKM F-4513 (FW-928). The sequence goes on from JPJW01002366.1 coordinate 25,734, forward strand.
GAGACTGGAAAGAAGGTACTGGTGCCTGACGCCATCTGGACCATTGGTGACCTCGAGGTGTTGGCAAATGTGGAGGAGCGATACAGGGAGCTCAAGTGGATGCATGTGCAAGCGGGCTTTTACAACATGACAGGCCGCATGGTGGGAAGCGAGGTTATAAAAGCTAAATTCGAGCAAGGCTGACTGACGGGAGTGGAGTTGGAGGCGTTACACAATTATGATGTGCAGATGGAGGGCTTGCTTGCTATTTGACCTTGGATGTGGTGGAAGGGCAGAGGCGTTCGGGCGGCTGCACACGAAGGCGTCAGTTATCTGAAAACGCAAGGAGAATGCCAGTGCGCTTATATCAGAGAATCATGATGCAATAGCCCACCTTTATTATTGGTAATAATAGGCGTCTCAAGTTCAACAGATAGCTCTCGGAATTTCGCTGTTGTGTTGAGACGGGTCGTTGCTATTAATCAACCAAATAGACGATGCGTACAGCTCCAGAATTCCAGGCAGCATTGAAACAGGTTACATTCGAATACTAACCTCGGATTCTTAACTTGATTCTAGATCGCAATTCTCGGTGTTTCAATATGGTAATTAAACCGCGGGAAAATTCCCCACCTGATAGTTGCGCACAGCCACAACTTCTAGACCTTAAATTGTACCCAAAAGAGGTGCAAGAACGCGCAAATTTCTAAGCGTCGTAGCCAAGCACAATAATTTGAAAATTATAGCCTTGAAGCTGGACTATCTTTCATCCGTCTGACAATTCAGGTCTCTCAATGACTACACAATATATGCAAGCCAAGACTCGTGTAAGATGGCAGAAACACGACAGCTCATAGTCGACCGACAGCGCGGAATCTTATGCCAAGACCACTGAGGCTGTAACGAACCTCATCCTTGCATGCTTCCTAAATTAGCAGCAACCAAGCCGCCACTACGCCCCCACCAATACCGCTGGCAGGTCCACCGAGGCTCACACATAGTCGCGGCGACATGGGGAGCAGTGTTTCCAGCTTCGATACAGCCTTGTGAGATGATCGGATCAACGAATTCGTGGTCTGATAGAGCCTAGCCCCTGGAGTTGCTGTAATTTAGACGTGCATGTCAGCCTCGCACTACATGGTTGACGGGCATGATGTCTGTTTGGGGTTTGCATGTCGTGATAGCTTCGCCTCCAGATTTCTGCCTTGAGGTAAGGGAATGAAGTTGTGATGTCCCTTGGCGGAGATAGAATGGATATATAAGGGTCTCCTGTCTACCACGGTGAGTATCTTTCTTCTCATCATCATCATCATCATCATCATCACAACCAGCAAGCACATCAACAAGCAAACCAAAGAAAACCTCTCCGTTTTCATATCTCAAACCATCAAAATGCACTTCACCAAGACCCTCGTCGTTCTCCTCCTCCCCCTCCTCGCCATCACCTCTCCAACCCCATCCGACTCCGTCGACGATGTCGCCACCACCGCCGACATCGAATCCCGCGCCAGCGCCAACCTCGCCGAACTCCGAGCCCTCAAACAACGCTACAACAGCGCGCACAACCAATTCGAAAGTATAGCCAACAGTCTTGTCGGCCCCTCCAACTCGGTCGCGGGGCAGTGGACGGGAACCGCTGGAAAGAGCTTCAAGTCGGCGTTGGCAAAGTATCGCGCTGATCAGAAGAGGGCGAATGCGGATTTGGCCAATTTGGCGAAGGGGTTGGGAAAATATATTGATGCGATCAACCACCATGATAGTACGAACAAGAAGTTCTTTTGATTGAGTGGGGTTGGAGGATATTATGATGTGATGGATTAGAGAGGGTTTAGGATGAATCGTGTTGACGACGATACTGGTCACGATGAGGAGCTTTGGGCATTAGATGCTTATGTATTGTAAGATATTGGAGGAGGCAAATAGAATTTTGAATTGAAAGCGGTCCAGATCTGTTCTTGAGAGTTCTGTGCAGTAGTTTTGTTGTGTTCAGGTGGAGAGGAAGTTGAGATAGTATCATTGCCAACAAATATGAGGAAACCCAAAGAGAATACAGCTTTCAAATAACAAAAGTTAATATCCTTTGGCATATGTAGCTGTATATTTCCATGTAAAGAGCACCAAGGAAGTCTGCATCCCACTGGACGCCGTCACGTGCCCCCCTTTGTTCCCCTTTATCCCCCGTTCGCCATCCCACCCCCATCCCATCC
>JPJW01002367.1:0-47232 GCA_000750755.1 Pseudogymnoascus sp. VKM F-4513 (FW-928)
AGAATTTAATGTCTATAGGTTGTTATAGTTATGTTGTTATAGGGTCTTAGCGCTCTTACCTAACCTACAATTCTAATGTTTACTACTTTACCACTTACTACTACCTGTCTATATATACTACCACCTGTCTATATATACTACCACCTATCTACATATACTACTACCTGTCTATATATACTACTACCTGTCTACATATACTACTACCTGTCTACATATACTACCACCCGTCTATATATACTACCACCTGTCTACATATACTACCACCTGTCTACATATACTACTACCTGTCCACATATACTACCACCTGTCCACATATACTAAGACCTAGTGTTATATATAGTATAACCTTATCCTAGCTATAGTCCTAGAGTTTACAACTACTAACCTAAGAAAACCCTTCTCTATATAGGAAGATGTTAACGAATGCTTTTAAGATGTTATTATAAAGGTGTTAAGTCTAGATCCCCTAAGAAGGATCATAGCGAGGGAGGCTTGTAAGCATCCTTAGTTTCTAAAATACATAACATTCTATTAAAAGATACCTAACTTGTTCTAGGTTCATATTTTCACAACTCTTAGCTGTTTGAAACCTAGCTAGCTATAATATAAGTTCATGACTTTGTGGTCGTTATTTCTCGATACGTTGAGGTCTCTTTTCTATCAATAGTTAGTTAGAGTACGTTATCACGACAAACGATGACTTTGCCGTGGTCTTTAGCGCTGAGTATTGCCGCCTAACCCCTTGGCTTTACTTTGAGGGCTTATTTCGACTAAAAGGACGTGCACGCGTAAAAATATAGAATGCCGCCAGGAACTAACAATACCCGAAGACACAAATGCCAAACCAAAGCATCGAGCTCTATTTCTAAAAGTGAAAAGAGGAATGTGGCAGATTGTGGAGTTACATCACTGAACGTAACCACAGGTCATTTGAGGGCATGAAGATGTATTATAGGATTGTTTACAAAGCGATATCTCTATTGGTACTAAGGCGTTCAATGGCGAACTTTATGTACTGGGAGGGTATGTGGGGAAGCTATGCGACATAAAGATACCCAGGATAGACGACTTGATGTATAGGTACGTACCTATGGAGTGAGCGGGGGTTATATAATCCATGCGCCGCAGTTTATGTCCTCTAAGTTAGCGATGACTCCCACCTATATCTTCAACCTCTTGGAAACCTCTTAGCATAATGGTTCAAACGATGAACAACTCAATACTTTCAATCCCAGTCGAAATCCTTGATCGTATCTTCGAACATTGTGATGATTTCCCCCAAGTTATCGCACTTGCATCAGCATGCAAACATACCCATTCTGCCTGGGTCACGAGTTCACCAACAATCATCTGGAGTGTAGCTAATTCCCATATTCGTTCATTCGACGATGCGTTGATGGCGGTAAATATAAACTCTACATCTTAAATACACATTTCAAGGCTGAGACGCCCAGGTACGAGCAACAGCTATCGTATTCAAAGCCTACTGCGCAGGAACTCTCCCAACCGCCGTCACAATGATCTCTCTGAGCGGAAAATCTAAGCTGCCAAATGTTGTTGAACTCAAAGAAGTATTAAAGATGCAGCATCTAGTCCGATGCATTGAGTACATGTATCTCCACTCCACGTTATCACGCGCCCACTCCGAAGACACGCTGTTCGATGATAGCTGGAACGGACCACACGGGACGTACCCCGCAGCGCAACGACGATCTGAGATGCCGCAAGAGACCCCAGGAGTAAAAAATGAAAAACTGGATTCCTTTCGGGACTATTTTTACAGAGCCATGTACCGATTACTACTTGCTGGCGCTGTACTTGCTAGGGTTTACATGGCGCCCCTTTTCCAAGGAGAGAAAGAGGGTGGAAAAAATTCATTTTTTATGCGCTTTGGGATTGAGTATGGGACGATGTATTGGGATGAGACTATAGATGATTCTGAGGACACCCATCCAACCGAAGCAGACATTGCATACCTTCGTCAATTCCCGGTATATAATTTCGATGTCGCAGATTCGAGCGAGATCGGACAGTGGAGAAACCGAGAGTATGAGACTTGCTTTGGGGAATTTGCTTCCTGGATCATTGGAGATGGGCGGGCGAGGGAAGAAACCGATCCTCAAAGCCCAGAAGATATTGAACCGGAATGGGCTGAAAACAGGACAGATATCGGCGCTGTTAGGGAGTTGATGCTTCTTTTGGTTGCTTATAGTCACTTCAATGTTCAATTCGAAAACTCCTTTCGCAAGCGCTCTCGAGGGGGTCCCTACATGCAGAAAGCAGGAAACAGGACCGTCACCATTGTGCGATTTGGCTATTTCCAGGTGGAGGAAGTCACGATGCCGGCAGCTGTTGAGGACCTTACCGACACATATCTTTACGCAGACCACCATCCAGCATTAGAGGCTTCAGGGGGGAAGGATGTTTCGTTCAAGTTTGATGTTTGGTACGCAATGCAGGTACTAAAGGAGAATATGAGAGACTCCGGTGTTATCTACGACATAGAAAATCCAGGGCCACCTCCGATGCTTGAATTATGGCATTTTGCGCTAAGACGTTACCTCAATTTGGGATTCAAGTCTGGGACTTTCTGGATGCCTCGTTCGATACCCGTATATTATGAAAGCATATGGTACAAAGAAGTGGGTGGGGGTGATATTTTTCTCAATCCAAACTGGGCTGCTGTGCAGAAGTATAAACCTGGGGTTGTGTCTTGGGATCTTGGAAATAACTGAATCTTCTCACAGGGGTCAAATTTGAAGGAGACGGACGGATTTACTAGTATTACATGTCTATTTAAGTTGAGGATACCACCATTAACTATGCTTATATAAAATAAATAGAAGAGTATATAACTTGAATTATACATGACTTGTAAGTGCCCACGTCAACAAGTGCGTAATATCCCGCCTCTTCCAATACCCCAGGCCTATCCCTTCAAGAAACAACTGTGTCTGATTGTCTTCTCCATCTTGTCCTCAGACGACTTAAAAGTTGCGCCAATACTTGACAGGTCATCGCTGCTAATCGCCCTCTTTGCTGCTGCTAACCCAGCATAATCACTTGAAGTCTTCGCTCTTCCTAACGTAAGAGCACTCAATATCTGCATAGGTGCAGATAAAGGTTCAGCTATAATCCCTTGAATAGCTAACGCTACGTTTCCTGCAGCAGCAGCGATCTCAAAGGCCCCGTCGGCGATCCCAATGGCAGGTCCGATACCGATCTCATCGAGGAAAGGGATGAAAGCGAAAACAATACCAAGAATCTCGAGAATGAGTGCGATCTTCTTGTCTTTCTTCTCCTTTTCTCCGATTGATTTGACCGAGCCCATAGCCTGGAGGGCTTGAGAGATCATGAAGACGGGCATAGAGAGGACCTCTAGCACGTCGCCCGTTCCGTTATTCCACGCGTTGGATGCTATATCCATCTGTCTGGCTAGAATAGTGTCTTGCATATCCCCTATCTTTGGCAAAGCCTGCGCAATGATGTCCTTGGGGTTGGAGGGTTCGAAGTCTGAAGCAGTTTTTGGGATTCCTACATTTTTCAATTGGGTTTCAAAACAGGGTCCACGATAGCATCTGATATTTTCATCGGAATTGGTCGTCCCAAAAACAACCCACGATTTGTCAATACTATACTTTGCTGCCAATGCTTTGAAGAAACCCTCTTCGTCTATCAGGGTGTATGTTATTGTGGCAGATGAAGGATATACAGTCTCTCTCCACTAACATCAAAAGAATTAGCACATGAAATGAGGCTTTCGAGGTAGCACAACTTACGGAGATCGGACAAGCCTGTGAGATGGTCTTCCCGCGTCCCTCATACTTGCAGTCAAAATATTTTTGGCCATCTCCTCCATTAGGGTTCTTTAATGTTGCGATCGCCATGAACTGGTTGAGAGCATCTGGGACCATTTCTTTGATGTAGTCGACGTAGTAACCAAATACTCCATCGTATCCCTCGTTGACTGCAGTATAGTTTGTGACTTCTACATTAAGCATATTACTCAGTACTTGGAGTGAATAGTACGAAGCGCAGTTATTGTTGAAAGTTGAACTGGCTGCTTGGATTGCATCCAGACTGTCAAATTGGCGCGTGTAGTCACAAAATGTGTCCATCATGCACCAAGAATCAGTACTGTCATCACTGCACCCATCTTGACCGGATGAGGCATCGTCGGCATATGCTGCAAGGGCGCTCCAGAATGGATGGCTATCAAGTTGGGTGTTATTTGCAGCATAAATGGTTTTGTCGTTGTAGGTATCGCTGACCATCTCAACCGAGCCGATGGTAACTAGATTCCAGAAATAAAGCCCGGCGTTATAACCTTGATCATTGACGAGCCGCTGCTGACAGTTTTGATTATCAACGCAAATGGACTGATCATAAGCATCGAACCAGGAATACAACCCTGCGCCGGCAATAGTGAGGTTGGTGGTCACGGAAAGCATGACTGCCCATGAGAAGTTGCACAAGAGGTCAGTACCATCACAAGTGTTTGGATCGTCGGGGAAGCTGGGATCGTTGTTGAAGAGCCCAGTTGTAGCAGCGAAAGGACCAGGCGATTCGGTTGCAACTGCATACTGGAAGTATGGAGATTCCGTTTGAATCATGCCCGCAAATGTATTGATCGTTTGGACAAAGTTATACTATTTGAAAGGTTAGTATAGACTTATGTGTTCATGGAAGCAAATATCACGTGAGGAGATGCTCTCAAAAACATTCATGAAAACTATCTCATAACAGACCGCAGAAGGGGAATCAAGTTAGACTGACCTGGTATAGCATCGAGTGTTCAGACGAGGTCCCGATTAGCCAAGTTGGCCCAGGAGACTCAATAAGGATACCTCTCGCAACAGCAACCGTAACTTGCGTGTTAGTAGGGTCGTCTATATCATGGTCTGCCACCCAAGCCCACACGTTCTCAAAATATCCATTTGAGTTGTTCGTAAGATGCATCATCATCGAGGCCGCTATACATGCAGTGGGAATTGACGGCTGAGGGGGACACTGGGCTACCTGCAACTCGGTGCCAATCGCACCACCAACACGAAAATGAGCATCCCACATCCCGACAGATCCTTGGGTCTCTGCTTGCACATTCCATTCCACCATTACCAGGCCAGGAAGAGCTCCAATAGAGGTGAAGAGAATATCGGAGATCTCTACTGTGCCAACATCATTGGGGTTGCCAACACGGACCATAACTTGGGGTTTCGATGCGTCGGCAAAGAAAGTACCGGAAGCGACGATCTGAGACCAGACTTGACCTGTCATCCGTGTGTGCGGCGGAATAGTGATTGTTGAAGTGACTTTATAAGAGCCAGCAGGGAAGAATATCAAGTTGCTCGTTGTCTAGGCTTTGTCAGTATTGCGAACTTAATGAGAGGCATCAGACTCACAGCGAGTGCGAGCGTTGCCTTTATAGCAGCAGTATCGTCAGTAGCACCATCGCCCACGGCTCCGTGGTCTTTCACACTGATGATAGATCCAGTATCAAGATCCTCATATTGTGGTCTACTCTTCCCAAAATATTTGTTTCGAGACCAAGGCGCTGAAGTAAAGTCCAACAGTCCAGGAGCTGGCTCTGCAACATCGGCAGAGTACATGCCCGTAGCACCGTCTTCACCAACATTTCCGACGACCACGAACTTGGTGTTTTCAGCCGGGATGGACACTTTGTAGCCGTCTGTGAAGGCGATCATTGTGTTCACATTCTGTACGCTGATATTATCGAGTGTAATAATGCTAGTATCCATGATGGTATCGTTCATGGACCTGGCATCAATTGCTGTCGCTACATCTTCGAATAGAGCATCCATTACGTATATGGAACCTGGTGTACTCAGAGAGTTTTCTTCCGGCGGAGGGATTAAAAGGAAGCCAATTGGTGCCCCAATAAAGGTAAGTCCAGACCAAGCTATAGACAAATTAGTATTGAGTTCAAAAATTGTGACAAAAAGCCGAGAGAGCTTCCGAGCAGCTCGGAAGCTATTCGCCTCTTATATATATAACAAATTCAGGGGGGAATTCGACGTACTCCAACCCCAGTCCCACAGCAAGCAAACACTGGCTACCTGTTGGCTACTAAATTCAAAATTTCGAACCGTGTACTGCTGGTTTCCGCCATCTATAGGCAATAAATTAGCGCAAGGTTTGCTAATAGAACCTCTATGGATATAGGTTCAAGGATTATAATTCCAGCGACCGCACTTACAAATTCCGTACTTCCCACCACTGATAAAGACGTCGGACATAAACCCACCGCTGCCGTTCTCGGTGAATAGCCCTATCTGCGTATTCCCCTGCGTAGTGCTTAGGTAGATATACACATTTGTCATTGAAGTCGCCTGGGCGATCTGCCAGTGGAAACCAGCAGCCTTTAGGGTTGTGGTAGCGGTTATATCAATCATGAGATTTCGAACTTGTCGGTAAAAATTTGATTGCTATTCAGTAGTTATTAGTGCTCTGGTCACTGTGTTGTTTGAGTGGGTCTGACGACGAACCTCAATATACCACTCACCACCATTCCCTTCTGTAATGTATACATCGCTTTGAATAGCACCTAATATAAGAATCAATTGAAATTCTGATGCACGGGATAGGAAGGCTGACCAAGACCAATAAACATTTGGGTAGTTTTGATGATTGGCATATTATTTGGCTAGAAAAAGGTTTAGTACTAAAAGGAGGCAACAGATCAGATAACGTACATCTCCTACAAGCTGAGTATAATAATAGGCATTGATCGGTGTTGAAATCAAATATGTACCCGCAGGAAAATAAATCAAAGTTCCTTTGACTGAAGATGATTCGCAGCCAGAACCACAATTGCCTTGGTAGGCGATAGCGGCGTTGATAGCAGCAGTATCACTAAACGAAGAATCAGCGATACGTACTTCAACCAATTTTTTTTGCATGCGGAAACAGTTGATTTCCTGTTTTCATAGGTAAAGGCAATATCAAAGTAAATGAGCACCCCCTAGAAGAGGAATATTACACTTACTCTGTGAGGCCGTCCCCCTTTGCACCGAACAAAGGGTCCGTGACATCACGAAAGATCTAATGCAACGTCAATCCAAAGTTCGGGCTCTAACTTTACACCGTCTTTATCGTGAGGCTTACCATATAAGAATTATCATATCCCATTGGAGCATGACCGGTACGAGCAACCTTCGGAACCCAGTACGGATCCCCAAGTGAATGTTGTCCGTACTCCGCATCTCCAAATGATCTTTTGGTAGTATTCGTGGCAGCATTGAACTTCTTCATATACAATGGTTGTGGATACTTCTTGTGCAGAGTTCCATTTGCGTGTTGTGCAGCAGCGTTGACTTCTGCGATAAGTGAGGCAGCGGCCAACACTGTTGCGTTAAGACTTGGCGCGGTAGGTTCATCGTTTCTCTTCTTTTTGGACGCTTTAGCTCCATTACTGTGCCGTGAGACATAGCTGTTTCGTTTGGGGCGGTCGATTCGATAACTGTTGTATATGTTCTGCTGAGCGACAGCCTCATCTAGTATCTTTTGGGCTTGATTGACATGAGAGGCGGAAACGTTTTGACGCTTGGGGATATGGGGTGAGTTGAGGGCACGTAACTGATGCTCGAGATGAACAGGCTCGCTCTGTCCTGGTGAACATTGTATGGCAAAAATCAGGAAAGAAATAATGAACACATAAAGGAAGGCGCGTTGTGATGAGGAAGCCGCCATGACTGCTCATGAAGAATTTCGAGAGGGCAGAGAATAGACAACTTTTCCAGGGTTTATGAAGGACAAAAGAAGGGCATTCAAAAGACAGTAGCAATTGCAAACGGAGAAATGGGGAGTGGATTGATTCTCTCTCATCTCGAGAGGCCCCGGTAAGACTATAATAGCGTGGACACTTATCTAGTCGTAGGATCCCTCAATCTCTTACGGTTTAGGCAAGGGGCCATTTCTTGATGACTACCAACATTCGCCGTGATGAATTGGTTGATACTTGTCGTCAATTGCGGGAAAAAGAAATGTTCGGCAGGGGGGCCAGGGGGCAGGGTGGCATCGCAGCAGCACAGGCTGCAAAGCAGCGACGCCACTTAATGAACCCATGCATAATAGTCGGTGCGAACACCGACCACCCCCGCGTAGCTCGGCGCCCGAAGCTTATGCTCAATACTATAGTATTCTAGGTATAGTAAGAAAATAATATTGTTTCCCAGAAGCCTTTACCCGGGAGACAAGCATATGGGTGACTAAGTCGTTGCCTCATTTGACCATCCCCCTTGTTCGTTCCATGCCAGGAAATAATCCAACGAGGAAGCTAAACCGGATACGTATAGTCCCACCTCTTTGCTATCGACGAGCAAAAAATAGGGTCTCTATCAGAATTTATGGGCATGAGAGCATGTCCCTCTAGTCTCTAAGTTTTTTTATCTTGTTCGAATCTTCAACAAACATCGTTTCTGTTGTTCTGGAATAATTCGTTGACCAAAGACACTCTTTCAATATGTTGCTTCTATGGAATCTTTCTGTCTTGGTAGCCTTTCTTTGCTCTCGAGTTCTCAGCGAGAAAATAGCTCTGACTCACGGCCTTGCGAATCGCCAAATATTCTCATCCATTTCGTTGAGTTGCACTGGAACATTATGCTCGAAAACCTCCAGCTCCAGCCTCACCTCCAGCTCTAGTAGCTCCAAAGCTCTATCGTCTTCTGTTACAACAACATCATCGCCTTCATCTTCTGTTACTTCCAAAATTTCAACGGTCCCTTCTACCACATCAACCAGCTCCTCGGCCAGCTACAACTCGCTCATGTTGACGACCACCTTCACACAACCACCAGCATGTACTGGCGGCTTCACGTATGTTTAAATTTTTCCGAAATCATTTGATGATTTGCACTGACTTTAAACTAAAGAGCAATTCAAGATTGGGGGACTCAAATCTTTAACAATCTTATCTATTCTCAGTCTGGTTTTGACTTAGGATACACAAGTTGTTTCCCACCTCAATTCTACTCTAGTGTTCTTGCCATGAGTGCCTCCACAACTGTAGCCGCCTTCAACGCTTTGATTTGTCCATATACATGGGAGAACTATGATTTAAATTCAACTTATGTTATTTGCTGTCCTAGGTATTCTCAATATTTCATATCTATAGATAATTCGCTAACACACCAAATAGAGGATATAACTTGATTGCACCCAACCTTGACGATACCATTCGTCCTGGTGATAGGGCCGTCTGCTCTTCGGCTATTGGGGCAGGTGCTTTGCTTGACATTACCACCGTCGATTCTACAGGCGGTCAAACAGTCGTGGCAGCTACTGCTGGGGATGATGGGACTATTGTTTGGGCAAACGCTTTCGACGGCCTTACTACCACCATAGCCAACTTGTCTACATCTTCCTCGAGCCTGATCACCACAAAACCATCTTCTATCTCGAGCTATACGCTGCCAACAACCACAATCTCAAGCTCCTCGGTGATGACAACCAAGATTTCAAGTTCGCTATCATTATCTGAACCCATCTCGACATCGATTTCCAAAACATCGTCTTCTATAATTTCAAGCTCATCATTATCGACAACCACCGCTAGCACAGCCATCCCAGGCGAATCCGCCTTACCTGCCTGTGGACAGCTCTGCTTTAATAACATGCTTGATCAATACTCGACTTTAGGGTGTGCACCCTTGGATTCTTATTGCTTATGTAGCAATGTCAACTTTGGGTTCGGTCTTCGAGACTGTTCCAACGGTGCATGCGGTTCTGATGTCGCTAGTACTGTGATCGCCTTTGGAAGTGCATACTGTTCGTCCGCCACCGCTACCAACACAGCAACAGCTACCACTGCAATCCCAGGAGAGTCTGCTTTACCTGCCTGTGGACAGCTCTGCTTCAATAACATGCTTGATCAATACTCAACTCTAGGGTGTGCTCCCTTGGATTCTTATTGCTTATGTAGCAATGTCAACTTTGAGTTCGGTCTTCGAGACTGTTCTAACGGTGCATGCGGTTCTGCTGTCGCCAGTACTGTAATATCCTTTGGAAGTGCCTATTGTGCTACGGCCACTGCCACCTATATAGCCTAAGCAACAACTACTAAATAATAACTTGGACAATTTGATCGAACCAGCTTCAGAAGTTTGAGTACACTTAACCATCGCTATTTCCGTTGAATCATCAGACCAGATAAGTTTTTATCAGACGAGTTTGTTTTGAAGGGCGTGGCTCACGCCATGGTTTTTTTTGTATATAATTTATGGGTTTATTCTATAGTTGTAGAGTATACTGTATGGGTAGGAGCTTTTCCTAGAGCACTTGAACATGAGAAATAATACAAATACATCTATTTGAGTAAATTATCAGATTCCTCATCCCTTCAAAAAGGATTCAATCGCTGATGCTTCTTAGCAGGTCAAAATATCTCACGTGGCATAAGGCAGCAAAGCCGTACAGACTATTGACTTGCAGATTTGGGTGACAAGATCCTAGTTAGGTCAGCTTTTCTCCGGCCAGAGGCGCAGTCATTTGACATGGGCAGAGGTTAATATCGAAAATTAATTTTAAGAAGTTCATCTATCTTATGGCCATGTTGGTGTCGTGGTCATATTTCGAATTTCTCGTAATATAACAGGCTTGAGAGGGGTAGAACGTGCCTCATTGTGCTATAGCTAGGGTACAAGTTGGCATATGATTCAATGCAGCTCTCTAGGGCTAACCCCTGTAACGCCGTACAGACCCCGGACCTCCGAAAATTAGTATGTTGGAACTAGAGAATAAAGGAATGTTGGGACGAATACCAACGTAGATTCACATTTGGGAAATGAGAGTGGTTTAGGTTTTAACCGCCCGAAGGAAGAGAATGGTCACCTTCCAACAGCATCGGTGGTATTTTTGCAGGGTAATCTGGATTGAGGGGGGGGGGAACCAACACCTCGACACCAGAAATTAGGGATATGGAAAGCATACGAGAGCCAACACTAACCCTACCTTGTGTACCTTCCGTAGATCAAAGTAGCATGGTACTCCTACTAATTTCAGTTCATCCCGCCTGCAGTGTAATCAAGCAATACAGTGTAATCAAGCAATATATACCCTGTCCGGGTAAATGTACCTTGTAGTTGGTCTAGAATCTTACATCGAGAAAACGTTCCGAAAGCTTCCTTTACTTGCTGCTGCTCGAGTACGGCATAGCATATTATAGCTTCATGTACATTTCTGACAGGCAATCACATTCGCAATTTCGCAATTCATGCTAGCCTACTCGAACTTGACGGGGGATGGTGGTCTCGTGAACTTTTCATGCACTTCGCTAGGATGAAGCAATTTTCTGGACTGATTCTATCTTCTTGTCCACGTGTTTTCCATTTCCTTCCTATCAGATGAGGTTGGATGCCAGCACAATCATTCTTCGATTCTAGCCCTTCTAGTTCACTTGCTTTCATTTATGTTTTTGTCTTGATATCGAGTTCAATACACCACCACGCTCGTTAAAATCTGGATTTGGGACTTCCTCCTGATTAATTTGAATCGAAAACCCAGTATATCGCTCTTTATTCCACTCCTTCACAGCAATAGTACAGTCATCTTCAACCATGCTTTCTCCGCGTCTTGCGTTCCTTTGCCTCTCCTTGGCTCTCAATGGTGTGAACGCTTTGAATGCTGCGGCATCATACGAAGCAATATATTTCTACAATGCGTACAAGATGGAGTATGCCACTGTTAGTGATCCTTCCTTGAGGACCATAGCTACAGACTGCGTTCATAGAGGCCCCAGAGCAGGTGTCCCTGCGACAGCACCTCCAGGAATAGTAGAAGCAAACTTCATTCAAAGTACGGTAGAGGCCGGAGTGACGGGAATCTGCAGCTTCGACGACTTTTTGAGACATATTCAGTCTCCGGGGTGGGCGGCATATAATCGCATCAATCCTACTGTCGCCAATCCAACAAGTCAATCGATTACGCTTGAACCTGATGCCGACGCAGTATCTGCTCGAGTCAACAATCCTGCCAGGATAGGGAGGAACAGACTCCTGTTCGATGCAACTAAATTATTGTCAACCTCAGTTCTGGATACCATTGTCGAACACACCCCCGGCGGCGAAGCAGTTCATCCATATGGCAAGGTCATTTCTAAAATCTCTGATGCCGTTCAGACAGCTCGTGTGGCTCATGCTAGTGGAATAGGTCCTGCAGCTTTTCAAGGAGTATGTTAAATCCACCTGCTCAAAATTTCATATGTTTCTTTATCAGCCCAAGCGTTAAGAGGTGTTCCAGGAGTTGGCAATAAAAAGTTTTATACACTCAGCTGCTGTTATCGCTTTGAAATTCTTCTAATATCGAGCCACTTCCCCTAGACCCGTTCTGCTTGCTAACTTGATGTAGTGGGTCGACTACTCAGTAAAGCTTTTAGAAGCCGTAGGACATTTTCGAATTGGTGATAATGCTCGGTTCTTCGTACCCGCTATACAAGGCCATACATCATGGACATCTTCTCCAATGAACACCCACGCTGTAATCAACGATGAACCGTACCACAACATAGCTGGTGATCCTGTGACTGTCAAGTCAATAACAGATCCCGCCACTATGACATCAATCGACGTAGTAGACTACAAAGCCATCGACTACGAGGCATCATTTGCTGCTGCTCGAGACGCCGGTACTCCCCTGAGCGCAGTTCAGAAAACCGCCTTGGCAAATTTCGCTCTGAATTATGGAACGGGACCACCAGCTGGTTACACGGGACCAGATCTGGGTGCTTTGAAAGCGGCAAAGGTTCATCGAGACGTTATCGATGCCGTCAAATTCTCGAAGGCTCTCCATGAAACTCCGATCACAATGGAGGATCCTGGTTCAGGGGCTGGGTGTACTTGCTGTGTAGTTATGTAATCTCGAGAGACGTCTTAGGTGTCACCATTTGTAAGAATCGTCCTTTTAGAATTATGGTTTCTTGAATTAAGACACAGTTTAGGAGACCGGTATTCGGGTCTTTTTAAGTTTTTCCCTATTGTATAATAACCAACTGTTCCTGCAAAGAGTCTCCACTTCAGCTTTCTATTTTCTTGCCTACCCATGTGCTACGGATCGCTTCTTGTAGTCATGCATACCCCTTCTAAGGACATCTCGCGTTATTCTACCTTTACTTCCTCGCGTTATGTCTTTTATCTAGAACCAACCATAGTTATTATATATGTTCCAGCCCAACCACCAACTATTCTCGTTAGCCAACTAGCTAGCCATTTGGCCAACAGGCTAGCCCAACCGCTAACGTGCTAAGGAGCGGGGTATATAGATTTTGTAGAAGCCTCATATTATAGATCTATACTCTACAACTACAGTTATAATGGCTACTATTGCTTTAATTAATCTATTTCCAAACTATGTACAAACTGCATTTAAAGGTTATATAAGCCATATAACCTACTATAACTGTAAGCAACTCTCACCTATAACATAGAGTTAAATATACACTATACTATATAACCTACCTACTTTTAAAGACTAGACTGTGGCCCACTCGTCTGTGTGGCCCACTCGTACGTGAAATACGTTACGTTAATTTAAGCTACTTTTTATATAAATTACTATATAATGCTATATAAACTCTTGTAAACGCAACTGCTTCTACATCAATATTGCAAACACAAGTGCTTCTAATCCTAATTACTTAATTTCTAATGAGATGATGTGTAGTTGCTAGGCGAACCACTAGGCCTCGAGAAACAGTTGGTTCCGGTGCACGTAAGATCGAACCAAGCCATTACCGTTGGTTCTTGATTCGCGATATTATGAGGCACGCCCTCTGCAGAGTATGATTCAAAGGTTGGGCCATACACAGACTTGGTCCAGCCACTGACTGGCGTGTCGAGTACTGTCTCGATCGGAGAGCTAGGAAGCCCAAGCACAGCAGTCCATTCTTTGATTTCTTCCTCTAGGTTCTGGGGATACAGAACCGTGTCGGCTGTACCATGGAAAACCTGAATCTTGGGCCTGTAACCCGTGTACTCTGGGTAGGCTGCCTTTACGATAGCCGCCCATTCTTCGCCGGTCTTGATGATCTTGCCAGTCGCGCAGTCATCGCTCCATACGCCATATCCATCGCCAGCAAAGCAGCCAAATGCCACGCCGGAAAATGCGCTTCCAGCGGCGAAAACGTCCGGATAGCTCCCCAACAGCACATTCGTCATCATTGCACCGCTGCTAACACCGGTGGCAAAAACGCGGCTGGAATCTCCGTTGTACTTGTCCAGCACGTATTTCACCATGCTCACGATGCCAAGACTGTCACCGCCACCATTGTGCGAGAGCGTCTGCGAGCTCGAGACGTCCCAGCACTTATCGGCTTTGTTGGGGGAATCGGGGTAGATGACGATGAACCCGTACTCGTCGGCGAGGGTGGCGTATTGGGAACCGGTAAACGCATCGCTAGCTTGGCCGTGGCAGGCATGGGGGTTCACGAGAACTGGCGGGTTGGCGGTAAGATTGCTCGGAAGGTAGATATAGAAGCCGACGTTTGTGGGGTTACTCCCGAAGTCGACAGTCACTTGTTCGAGTTGGTTTGCCGCAGCATTGACCAGAGTGAGCGGTAGAGACAACGCGCTGACCAGGATGCTCAGGACTGAAAGTCTAGCCATGATGGATAGACGGAGACGGGTTATATGGGAGGAGATACGATAGGGAGACTGTAGCAACCTACAGAGAGCACAGAAACCACTTACACGGAGAGATACAAGCCCTTTATATAAACAGATTGAGGAGGTAAATCGAGAATCATTGCTTGCTCGGCCCAATGGCTTCATGTCCAATCTGCCGCTGGCGGAACTAGACTTCCATCAAGGTGTCTTCTTTGACAATCCTAGACGAGATAAGTTAGAGGTAGAATAAAATAGAGTGCAGACCATAGGGGCGCGTCTTCCATATAAACTTCGAGGCGGAGATAATTAATATATGGAAGGAAAGTGCGGTTCATTTCGCGCCTTCCGTTTGGCGGTTGAGAAACATGGAGAAATACGCTGTGACCAATCCACCTTATAACCATGCAAGTCAATATATTATCCTCTACATAAATAATAAATAAAGCTCCGAGTATTTCCTGATTTGGCGCCGCGGGAGCTGTACTCCGATATTTCCTCATTTGGCAGATGTCAAAGCTCAGTCTTCCACGTGATATCTTGGAACTCTAGTGAACTCTATATTCGCGGCTTTTAGTTACAGGTCCTTGGAACTGGAATATCATATCATCGACATTGCTGGTATTTGCAGGAGGTTGTTATTGGATGAAGCTGCTCGTCTCGTCCGGACAAGCTGCCGAAATGAACTACAGCAACCGTGAGGAATCGTTCGCTATTCGTGGGAAAACGAAAGACGCGGTTTTGCCACAGAGGGTTTCACTATTTAGACATGCGACGAGTGTCTATCAGGAGGCTGAAACTGGAAATTCCGTACTAAAGTCTGCCTTTTTGGGTGTATGAGTGGATATTCGAGTCCAAAGTCTAAAAACAGATCGACCACTATCCTTCCTGAAACCGAATCCACCATCGCGCTTGGACCGACCCAACATCGCGAAACCCCGAACCTTAGAACGGCGATGAGACGTCGCACCTCAACTCGCCCTCACTCATCCTCGCTGGTGGGATGATCTATGTTCTGATATTCGGGCTCTAAATTCCCCCCACGAGGTCTTGGCGACCGGAGATGTAAGTGGCGTTTGGCGTCGTGAGGCTCACAACGTCGCGGATTATCCTAGACGGCGCCTCATGGTGCAATTGAACCCTAGACATTTCGACTTTATGTTGGCGCAAACGGAGAATTAACATGGGCGCTTCTCACGAGGAGTCTCCGCTATTTGCCCTGTCCTTAATTTCAAGCGGCGCATTCTCAGTTCTGATCTGATATCGTCTACAGTCCGATCTTATAAGAGGCCTCTTGTCCCTCTGTTATATCTCCTTTTTTCTTCTTCAGCCGCGCTCACTTCTTCGTTTCCAGTCCAAGCAATTACCAACCTTTCATCTTTTACTTCTCTCGAATCGCAGCTGTGCTGTCGTTTTTAATCCACAATTTCCATCCATTTAACATATCCCATCTCAACTCCTTCAACACCCCCTCACAAACACAATGCAGTTCTCAATCTCCACCATTGCGCTCTACGCAACCCTCTTCCTTACAGTCTCGGCATTGCCGCTGTCGTCTCGTGCTCTGTCTTCCCAGACGTACAACGACCTGTCCATCAGTGCTGGCCAGGCCGGAGATGCTGAGGCAGAGGCTCTGGCCAAGATTGGCATCGACACCTCTGACCTCGCCAACGTCAGCGCGGCAGACCTAAAGCTTATCAAGGGAATTCACGACGTCGCCGAAGACGCTGAAGTTGAAGCGTTCAACCCCGCGCTTGACGCTGCCACAAGTGATGATGAAAAGACCGCCATCCAGGTACGCCATCACACTCACACCTACTCTTCCCCCATTGAGACTAACGTGGATTATAGAACGGCAAAATAAAGAACAAGGTCCTGAAGCTCACTGCTACGGTTACGGCGCTGCAGATCCAACAGGCACAGGGCGACGACAGTGTTGCGACCAAGTTGGCGGCGGAGCAGAAGAAATTGGCCAACAACATTGCAACTGATACAAAGAATGCCGGTCAAGCGAGCACTGCGATTTCATTTGATGGGACTTCCTAAATACCTAAATAAGGTCGAGAGGGGAGAATGCCTGGGATCCCGCTTAAGCATCACACACTGGTTGGGAATTGGATTGGAATGTGTCGAGAGAGAGACGAAGATGAAATGGTAAAACTAGGTTTTTGTAGGCAATAGCAATATACTTGTTCTCTGGAGTGTGGCTATTGTAGTGCAGTGCAGTACAGATGTAAAGGCAAAGAGGTTTGGGTTGTATGAACCAAGCATTGCGAGGCTGAATATGGCGATATCTATCAACAAAAAGAATTCATTTGAAACTAAAGTATACATCATATCTACATACACTTCTTCTAACTAGATTGGGTATCATGCTTCTCATATCGAATCAAACCATCTATACATCCCTCATTATCGTCATAAGCAAATATATCACGATTCCGCCTCGGCATCCTCGTCGGCGCTCCCATTACCGCTCCCAAAGTACGCCTGATCAATCTTGAAAATCCAGTCCACTTTCTCGCGCTCGCTCCTGGCTGCGAAGAGCCATGTGTTGTCGGTGCCGTAGATTGCAAATACCGTCTCCTTCCTATCCCTCCCCTTGCCGTCCTGTCGCAAAAGTTTGGCAATCTGGGGCTGGTGATCAACTCGGCTGTTGCGCAAGTTCACGATACCAATTTCCTCCCCCTCAGGGATGGAGTGAATGTGGAGGTATGGCCGTCGTAGCTCAACAAACCGTCGTACCCATTTGCTGCTGTCTAGCGATGGCACGAGCAGGTATCCTCCCTTGAGAATCTGAGCCGATCTCTGAATTAGGGCCACGCTCGCCGTCAAACGGATAGCGCTGTCAGGGCTCGGTTCAACAGGGCCATCAGTTGGGGGTTCGATGTTTGCGTTCCGTAATAAGTTCTCAATCGGACCAGTCGACACGGTCCAGAGATTTAAAACCTTGCGGATGAGCTCTTCATTAGGCGGGACTTCCTCTTCATCATCTTTTTCGTCGTCGGCCTTCTTGCTTTCAACCTTCAACTCTTCGGCGCTATAACACGCCTTTGCTGCCTCGATTTCGGCCGAGCGCTCTCGCCGCCTTCTTGAGTTGATAAAGTCATGGACGAGGGATACCCCTCTCGGTGTCCAGCCAGTGAGGTTCTCCTCGCCTTTAACGTAGTCGTGCTGCGTATTCATTCGCCAAAGGTCGCCAACCTTCTTAACTGGCATAGGCCGTATGCATATGGAGAAGATGGCAGATGTCGAGTGTACAATGCGAACACTCTGCCACAAGGCCGCAAACATGGACTGATTGCGGACGTATGACCGTGATAGAACTTGCGAGGCGACGTTCAACGAAAATGTCATCGGCTCCCCAAGATTGTCGGATGTCACGTCCCAAAGAATCTTCATCTGCACCTTGTACTTGTCAGCCGTCACGCGGTCAAGAAGTAGCGAGTTGTGCAGGCTCGAGTCCCATTGCCCAACCAGAGCAACGCTCATGGTTCCATTGGAGTTCGCCCTCATAATTGGATCCATGACAAGTTTCAATTCGATCTCTGGCGTTGACGAGTTCATATCAACAACCTTCCCAAGGTGGTCAAGTAATTGGATGCCACCGATGCGAAGTCTGGAGCTGTCTTTCCACGGTAGTGAGGATCCACAACTATGTGTTAAATTTACAACAATTCGTCGCTGAAGTCCTTGGTGTAATTGAAACGTGCCTTTATCCATATCATTGGTTTGCAAGACTTCGACAGGAAGATAGTCGCCATTTTCCGACAATTCGAGCAATTGAACTCGAGCGAAGACGTCGTGTTTTTCTTCTGCATAGAAGTGGCTTTCGGCGATTCGGGCAGTTCGTTGTTGCTGCTGGCTTGAAACGTGGTCTCGGAGATCATCCCAGCTGAGCAACTTGTCAAGATGCATCGACGACACCTTTGCGAATATGGAAACGCTCAAGGATATATTCTTGGGGCCGAACAGAGGTATGCTCATGCTGTGGACACTGTCAAACCTAACTGATCCCTCCTCGAAGCCACTGATCATTGCGGTTGTGGTGGCGCCTCCCTCTTCGGATATTCCGGGGATAAACAACTGGGCGTGTACTTCTGTCCCCTCGTGTTCCGGGAATCCAATAAGTTCATGCATAACAACATTGAACTTTAGCGTATTCGTTGGGGCTCTGGCCGACGAGGGTTCGAGGGACAGCTTGACAAGGCCAATAGAGTCCGACGTATACGGAGACCTAACGTCGAGGGTGAAGTCCTGGACGCGGCTTTCAAATACGGCTGCCAACGGAACACTAACGTCGCCAACAAGTGTGTACCTAGGCATGCACGTCTCGACGAACGGGTTTTCGAGTTTGAAGTGTTGCATATACTCCGGCCTGTCCATATATTGGTGGAGTTGCCTCATGACTCTGACTCTCTCCTTCAGCTTCTCCAGACTCCAGTGGTGAGCGACGCCAGTTTTATAATCGAGAACTCTCACCGCGACACATGGCCTTTGTGCATCCTCGAGAGCAGAGTCATCGCCTTCTCCGGGGATTCCGATCAGAACCATATCGTACGATGAACAGAGAGCATGTCCGGTATCGAGAATTACGAACTGAAAGACTACACTCTCGTCCATTTCCTGGCTCAGGGCTTGTGCCTCCTTCAAAATCGCAGCAGATTGAAGGATGCATTCGGCCATCCGCACATACCGTCGCTTCCGCCAGTGCTCTGTTGTTTTTCGAGCAATGTCTATCTCTTCCTCATTCAAATCGTCAAATGTATCAGCCTCTGGCAACGCTGGCGACAGCTCTTGGATGCGCTGTTCAAACTCTTGCCTCTGAACTACAAGCTGCTTCATCATCTCCTCCTTAACTTCTCTCAGGCTCTCTTCCATCCTTTCCTTCTCCTTCTTAATCTCTTCCACCTCGACGTTATCAGCTTGAGCGGCCTTCAACTGTTCTTGGTAGTCTGTCTTTTGCTTTTCAAGCTGGCCTTGCATTTCCTCGCGAAGGACTTGTAGCTTGTCTTCCACTTCCCCTTGCCTCGGAGTGGATGGCATGGTTATGGCAGTGTCAAGGGAGAAGTTATCGATGGTGCCATTGGACAGGTATTTTTCCCTGACTGGGTACGACGTTGTCGACTCCAAGTCGTCATCTGCCTCGCGGTTTTGACGTTCTGCACGGGCACGTTGCACATCCTCAAACAAGACATTGAGCTCCTCATCGGTCAAGCCTGCGATTTTTTGGTCAGGGCCCAGTATAGCTCCCGCAGCCTCCCTCCGCGCAAACGACCAGTCGGAATCTCTACCCCTCTGTGGCATGGGAGAGTCAGGCCTGCTGCTATCCCAATCAAAATCCGAGTCAGCCTTGCTATAATTCCGCTGGTGCTCCGGTCGTGGACTCGGAGATGGCGAAAAGTTCTCGATACCCTGAAGCTGGCTGACCGTTACGGAGTGTCTGAGCAAGCTCTTTTCTGTTCGCTCTGCTCTCTCCGCTTTCGCCTCCATAGGGTGATTGAATCGGAAAATATGGAAGTCGCCGAGAATAATTCGATGGCCACTCCTCAGCCTTTGCGGTTCGGTGATACGCTTGCCATTTACCATGACTGCCGCACCCTCTCTCGGCACGATTGTGACAATCCCATCAACATTCTCGAACGCGCAATGTTCATGCATTATTCGGCTTCCATTCAATCGAATCTCAGAAGTCGTTGGAGCGTTTGTCGCTACATTGCCCACAGTAGTCGTTCCTGGCTTCAAGTTGTAAATGAGGCACTCCGTTAGTAGAGGGTCGTCCGAGAGATTAACAATATGAGGCATCTTCTTTGGTGTATGTAGCCCAACAAACCCTTTCTCGATGCTGATTCCCAACTCCTCGAGTGCGGCTTCTCTCTCTTTGTGAATCTCTTCTGTTTTCTGAAGCTTCTCTTCCCAAGTTTGGTTGAGATCCGAATAGAGCTTCTCGCTCTGGTTCAGTTGCTCAGTAATCTCCGCCTTTGAAACCCTCTTTATTGTACCATCTGGCTGTGTGATACTGACGATCTGCTTTTCTAATGGAGTTCCCTCGGCGTACTGGTCTTCACTTGGCACGCCTGATCCTCCACCAACGAGCTTGCCTCTCAGTGTTGCAAGCTCTTCTCTCAACTCTCGTATCATCCTGGCATTCGCGTCCTCGTTCACAACCGCGTGGTTCTTGATCCTCTTGGCACTATCAGCGTATCTCAGAGTACTCAGAGTCTCATCGAAATTGATGTCTGCTGGACTGATCGCTGCAATCATGGCCGTCATACTGTTTCCTCCCAGCGAGTCTTTTAGGAGCCACGTCAAGACACTGTCTCTGTACGGAACTTGAGACGAAGCCGGGCCCTTTTTCTTCTTCCCGCTGGACAGATCCGCAAGCGCAGAGATAACTCTTCCCAGGGTGGAGAGGGACCTATTGATCTCCGCGCCTTCCTTGAGTCTTGCGCCTGTTGCTCCGGTCGAGTTTGCGCGCTCGGAACCTGCAAGATCAACCAAACTGATCTTGGCTGCCTTTTCAGTCGACATCTTCATCTCAACGTCGTGTCGTTTTTGAGTGAGGGTTAATGTGAAAACAGCGTGACTTCGACTACTCGTCTCGTTCATGTTTGTCGCAGCAACAGTTCTGGCCTTGTTGCCCTCGTCCATGAGATTCTCGATTTCGCTGAAGCTAGATACGACAAGCTTGGCCAGATCCTCAACGTACGGCCCTGTCGACGGATGCTCACGGACCTTGAGATTTCCTTTTGTAGACGGGTTGAGCAAGTCGCGGACCCGTTCGTTGTAGATTTCGAGGTATGATACTTCGACTGTGCATTTCACATTTGGGTCGTTCTTCTGCACAACATCTATCCGCTCAAACATGTCGGCGCAAATCTTGGGTATGACACCAGCTTCCTTCCCATATCCCATCATGGAGTATGACTTTCCAGAACCCGTCTGCCCATAGGCAAAAATACAATTGTTGTAGCCCTGGAAGGCATTGTCCAGCAATGGTCGGCCAAGGTCGTCGTGAAGATTATCCTGTCCAGCATAGTTCGAGTCTGACTTGTCGAATGACCAGTATGATTTATCGAAGGCGAAGGTCTTTTGGCCCACATCCTTGGCCCCTTTCCCAGCTGCACGTTTGTCGTCGGCATCTGGTTGAACAAGGACCGTCTGGTTTCCTTTCATCTGCACAATACATCGTGCATTCCTATCGATTTCTGTAGGCGGTGAAAGTCAGTCCGAGCCCCTTCACAACTGATCCATCTGCTGAAACAACGGCGCATCCAAACGTACCTCTCCCATTAAAAGGTCTTACTCGAACCACGACTTTAATATTCCCCCCTCCACCTCCGCCTCCAGCGGGCGCCATCGTGAGGTTGGTCGCGCAGTAGGCCGGTTGCTATGTGGCCGCTAGGGGCTCTCCGGATTTGACGTCACCAGGGACACCCGAGCTCTATGTATACTGGAGCGCGTTTGGAATCGAAATATAATACGGGTATCGCAGAATCATTTGACACAGCCCTGCTCCAGAATACTGTGGTTCCACGCGGCGCGATGTCGTCGTGGGAGTGATCGGATAGCCACGGCGGTGTTGGGATAAATGTCAGGTGTTTGCCCCACTGATGGAATCTCTGATGCCTGTGCTCATCAGATAAACAGTCGGAAGAAGACGCGACGGATGTTTCTGTCTGCAAACTAGACTAGGGAAACGTCGTGCGATAGTTTTTGAGGGTTTTGTTTATTGTTGATGGGCAGTGAGGTGCGCGTTGTTCTAATTAAGTCGCGTCTGTCCTGTGAATGATTAATGTCAGGATTTTAATATTATTCTGTACTGGAATTCATGCACGTAGAGGCAATGAGGATAAGGAGGGGTTTAGGGGAATGGAGTTGCCTATCACAGTGACAGAAATGAGCCAAGTCACTCTGTACCTTTCAAGGGTCCAGGACAGGACAGGTCAGTGGGACGGACAGTTGTGGCTCACCAAACGTGGATTGTGGCGTAATAATTTTGTGGATCAATAGTTTGATCTGATATGCGTTAAAAAATAAATTAAGAAATCACTCTTTTTCTCTGAGTAGTAAATTTCACGAGGTTTTCTTACTAGATGAGGTGATGTTGCTGTGTTTCATATAACTTGAGCCTCCTAAGTACGTTATTGGAAGAATCCAATGATGCGATGAGCTTTCTCAACGGTGGTAATATATCTTAATTTTCTAAAAATAATAATACAAAATTTACCTCTACATTATAGGGCCTTTAGGCCTTTAGTCTTCGACAGCAGATATCCCTCGTTTCAAGTCTGTATTAATTTTCAACGTAATTATATTTACCTGCGCTACTTTTACAGACACAGCGTTATATGTACAACTAATCAACCATTATCACCCCCATTAAACTTGAATCTTCTCTCCGTTGAAGGTAATAAAAAATACAGCCTGCGAGGCTAGAATGGTTTAAATGACATACTGTAACATGTTAGAACTAGAACAGGGCTTGGGGGTAATGTGAACACTGCTTACCGGAATGAAAAGATAAGGAACAAGCTTTTCATACTCCAACCACGCATCCCCATACTTGGCTCTGCACTTCTGAATATCCCTCAGGGCTCGGTGCGAAATCATGCCTGCGAAGAAGGCGGGGTAAAACCACGGGAACGGGCTGTTAAAGCCGGTGATCAAGCCCCACGACAGAGCAAAGAACAAGTCGCAGGTGTAGTGGATCTTGCGCGCCTTACCATACCAGCCGTCAGCCAGGATGCTGTGGCCATCCTTGGTCCTGATCACCCTTGGGTTCTTGACCGCCTGCCATGGAAGCTGCGGGAATGCCTTGCGGATGACCTGCTTTCCAGTCTCCTCGGCGCGGAAACGGTTCTTTTGGCTGTTGGTCGTGTCCCAAACCCAGTAAACGAAGAGATAGGTGACGAAAAGGGCGCCAAGGGCGTATCGGTTCCAGCGGTAGGTGTCAGGGTGATGGTTTGCAAGGTAGAGGATGCAGTGACAGTAAGTCATCGGCACGCCTGCCAAGTTCCAGAAGATGAGCATGAAGCCCCACTTCTCAAAGTACATGTCCCAAGTGCTGATGATGAGCTCCTCGCCCTTGGAGCATGCATTCGCATATAGGTAGTGGGCCATGATAAGGAAGCAGACCTCGCCAGAGACGTAACCGTACCTCTCGTACTGTCTTGCGGCCGTAGCAGATGACAGGAGGAGTAGGAAGTACCATGGGATTCTGACCTCGAAGAACATCTTGAAATCGAGAATGCCAAACATTCTGGGGTTAAGCTCCGCACCCATGAAGAAGTCATAGAGGGGGTAGCCCGTCATCCTGTGCTCGGCGCCGCGGAC
Source organism: Pseudogymnoascus sp. VKM F-4513 (FW-928) (assembly GCA_000750755.1). Classification (NCBI taxonomy): domain Eukaryota; kingdom Fungi; phylum Ascomycota; class Leotiomycetes; order Thelebolales; family Thelebolaceae; genus Pseudogymnoascus; species Pseudogymnoascus sp. VKM F-4513 (FW-928). The sequence continues at coordinate 23,949 of JPJW01002367.1, forward strand.
CAGTGCCGAGACATACGCAACAATCGATACGAGAAATCCGGTCAAGATTCCAACCGACATGAGCGGTCCAAACTCGTCCAGGATAGTGTACAGGGGAAAGATGCCAGAGAAGTGAAGGCCAGCCATGACGATGGCCGTGCTGTAGAGCGAAGCCACTGCCGAGCAGTAATACTTCAACTGCTTTCCGCCAGCATGAGGAAGAGGCTTTCCGTAACCGTAAACACCAGGAAGCAGGCAGTAGCAAGCTCCCTCTGCGACGAAGAACACCCAGTACATGGTCCATGCCTTCAGCGATGGAAATGCGCCTTCGTACACCAGATTGCCCATGTGCTTTGCGAAGTCGACAAAGCTCTCGCCAGGCTCGGGCGTGGGAAACTTTCCATCGTAGTATGTTGCCCCAATCCACATATAGTACATCAGAGTTGGGAACCCAATCATCATGGCGGTGACACCAACTGAACCCCCGAATTCCATATGGCCGCTGTAGTCAATCTTGGGGTCCAACCCTGGTTGCCACCCTTCGACTGCCATAATCTTGTCCGACGCGTCGGCCTTGCTCTTCGACGCGGAGCCATTTGTCGCAGAGCCATTTGCAGCCTTAGCACGACGGTTCGTGACTTGGCCGTTGCCATTGGCGTGACCATTGCCATTGGCATGACCATTGCCATTGGGCACCTCTCCGGAATCCGATCGGGCCATGCTGCTCGCGCGCGTTGTTCGCCGTGGCTCGAGACTTTCGCGTTTTGTGCTTTCGGTGGCAGATGCGGAATCTTCGCCTTCGTCCTCGGGAAACTGTGACTTGCGGCGACTGGATCTACGCGCAGCAGGAGTCTCGACGAAGTCTGGGTGGGTCGTCTTTCTGTTTTGTGGTCAGTATGTGGGCATTGGAATTGCGAGCGCTCGCAGAGAACTTACTTAGGCGTAGCCCGTAGAGAATAACGTCCGGACGACATCTCTGCTGGAGTGATTGAAGCTTTAAGTAAAGCCACGGAATCGCCAAAACAGCCTCAGGGAGGGGGTTCTTGACGTGTACAAAAAAGTAGGGGAAGTGGACACGACTTGTGCAGCCCCCTTGCTGCTGGGTCGCACTCGCAAGCGCGTAAACAATGGATCCGAGCCAAGGGTTGGCAAATTCAATTGGCGGGTTTGCTTGGTTAATACCCACGACAAAGATTGGCAGGAGATTTTTATGCACAGTATACAGCAAAGGCTATGATACAGTACGAGTACGAGTACCATCAGAGTTGCAATTTGCTCTCCTATGTGGATATACTAGTACTACGGAGTACAATTACTACTCCTTACTTTGTACAGGGAATTGTACAACCATGGGGCCAAGGGGGACGGGGCAGTGGGGGATTCGCTTTTACAATACGATTACGAAAACGACGGCAGGAACAAGCGCGGCTTTCCACGGTTCGCGTAGAGGGCACTCTTACATATCCATATTCATACTCACATTCAAATCGGCTTGAAACCTGTGACGCTTGGGACAACCATGTTGTATTGAAAGTATATCATATTCTAGACCATTTTGGAGACCCAAACTTGCCACCCTGTGGGGTGTGAATAACCCGCACTATCTGTACTTTGCACCAGAGCGAGCAGTGGGACCGAATCCTTCGAGCCGATGAGAGTTGTGTAGGCCCAGCTTCCTGCAAGCTTCGGCTGCAATTCCGTCGCAGTGAGCGTTATGCATAGGATCTTAGCGGCAACGTCCCCGTGTCCCTGTGGTCTTGCTGATGGTTGATGCCTCCTTTGACTTGGGCCTTGTGTTTTCCATCTCACCAGTCTCTTCTTCGCCGCGGTCTTGGGGTTCATCTGTGATACCGTTGTGACGTCGACTGGGATATGGTGTACAGATATCGCGCACACAAAATCCGAATAGACACTCAGCCAAACTTCTTTGATCCTCCCTTGGGCACCTCTGCCTTCATGTCCTTGTTCTTCTTCCCGCCCTTCAAGATCTCCAAGTGTCCAGCCTTTGAACCCAGCGTTCTCTCAGTCATGGCCGTGAGACCACCCGAATGTTTCTACGACAATTAGATTATGGAGACAGTCGTATAGATACCAGGTGGCATACCTTGATCATTCGTGCATTCTTGACGAGGTCTTTCCGCTTGGGCGCAATCGTGCGCTTACCCTTCTTTGCGTCGCCGCTTGGTTTCTTGCCCTTTGCCGACCCCAGCTTCGACTTGATCTCTCCCTGAGCCATTGTTACTGACACAAGAGTGAATTCTCTCGACAGTAGTCGTTGTGGTAGTAGTGCGCAGTTGTGCGAACTTTTATCGCTCCGCTTCAAAACAGCCTCGAGAATTTAAAATGTTCCTCCAAACCCAACTTCTTCCCCGCTAAACGCTAAAAACGTAGACTAGGCTGGACGCCAAGTTAAATACACGTGACTCATTCAATTGCACGTCCCAACGCGGCTTAGCGCATCACGTCGTCGCGAAACCACTTTAGAGCTGCCTTACCACTGCGCGACTTTCTTCAACCAATCTTCAACCTTTTCCTCTGCCACGGCTGTAGCTCGACATCATCATGGCAGAGATCAAGATTGACAGCCAGCTGTTTCAGGAGCGACTGGGTCACTTCCTTTCGGCATGGAAGGCAGACAAGCGTTCTGGTGATGCTGTATTCGGCGGCGCCGCGAGTGTACTTATCCTCATGGGCAAGACTGAGGAGAGCGCACAGTTTCAGAAGAACAACGCAATTCATGTACGCGATCACGATACGAATGTTGAACGACGAGTTTGCTGACATGTGTAGTTCTGGCTTTTGGGATATGAATTCCCCGCAACTCTGTTCCTTTTCACACTCGATACCCTCTACGTTGTTACGACAGCGAAGAAAGGTGAGGAGCTTATTCTTACATTCACCTTGAGATCATCCAAACTGACACGTAGCAGCCAAACATCTGGAGCCTTTGAAGGGTGGCAAGGTTCCCCTCGAGGTGCTCGTGCGAGGCAAGGATGCCGACCAGAACGAGAAGCTTTTCCAAAAAATCACCGATGTGATCAAATCTTCCGGCGTAAGTCCAAATCGATACCGTGGCGCATTTACGCCTGCTAACGATTTGACTGTAGAAGAAAGTCGGTGTTCTCTCCAAGGACACCTCTAGCGGACCCTTCATCGATGAATGGAAGAAGGTTTATGGCGATATCTCGAAAGATGTGGAGGAAGTGGATGTGGCACCTGCAATTTCTGCGGCCGCCCTTGCGGTCAAGGACGAGAACGAGCTGCGCGCAATGAGAAATGCTTCCAAAGCATGTATTGCCCTCATGAACCCATACTTTGTTGAGGAGATGTCGAATATCCTGGACGAAGACAAGAAAGTGAAGCACAGCACCTTGGCGACAAAAATCGACAACAAGATCGATGACACAAAGTTCTGGACGACCGTCCAATTGCCTAACAACCAAAAGATGCCAACGGACTTCGAGCCAGGACAACTCGACTGGACACACGGGCCAATTATCCAGAGCGGCGGAAAGTTCGATTTGAAGATGTCGGCGCAGACTGACGACGAAAATCTGCACGCCGGAGTCATTCTTGCCACCGTGGGACTTCGATACAAGACTTACTGCTCCATGATTGCACGCACCTACCTTGTGGACCCAAACAAGTCCCAAGAGAGCAACTACAAGTTGCTGCTTGCTGTCCATGCGTTGGTTCTCAAGGAAACTCGCGATGGTGCTGTGGTGAAGGACATCTACAGCAAAGCGATGTCATTGGTCAGGGCGAAGAAGCCTGAGTTGGAGAAGAACTTCCTCAGAAACGTTGGCGCAGGTATCGGCATCGAGACAAAGGACTCGACATTGCTTCTCAATGGAAAGAGCACCCGCACACTCAAGGATGGCATGACGCTGTGTGTGACCACTGGCTTCAACGACATCGAAAATCCATCTCCACAAGACAAGAAGAGCAAGATTTACTCTTTGGTCCTCTCAGACACCGTTCGTGTGGCAGCCTCGGATGCGGTCGTTTTCACTGGCGACGCTCCGTCGGACCTGGACGCCACCTCATTCTTCTTCAAGGATGACGAAGAAGCAGAGCCAGCGCCGAAACCGAAGGAGAAGAAAGACTCCAAGGTTGGCGCTGTGGCAACTACAAACATTGTCAAGAGCAAACTTCGCGCGGAGCGAACAACTCAAGCTGATGAGGGCGCCGAGGTTCGAAGACGCGAGCATCAAAAGGAGCTGGCCCAAAAGAAGCAAGAGGAAGGCCTTGCTCGATATGCTGAGGCGACGGACAACAAGAATGGCGTTGCCGTGAAGAAGTTTAAGCGCTTTGAATCATACAAACGCGACAATCAGTTCCCACCAAAAGTTCGCGACCTCGCAATTGTCATGGACCAGAAGAACTCAACCGTGGTCCTCCCAATCATGGGAAGGCCTGTTCCCTTCCACATCCAAACGATCAAGAACGCGAGCAAGAGTGACGAGGGAGACTTTGCGTATCTCCGAGTGAACTTCCTGTCACCTGGCCAAGGTGTTGGTAGGAAAGATGACCAGCCATTCGAAGATGCCTCGGCGCACTTTGTTCGCAGTCTGACGTTCCGCTCTCACGATGGAGACCGCCTACAAGATATCGCCAATCAAATTGGTAACATGAAGAGAGACGCGGCAAAGCGTGAGCAGGAAAAGAAGGATATGGAAGATGTGGTGGAGCAGGATAAACTTGTCGAGATTAGGAGTAAGTTGAATCATGCTAATTTTGGAGAACCATTGCTAATACGAAAATAGATCGCCGACCAAATGTCATGGACAACGTCTTCATCCGCCCGGTAATGGACGGAAAACGTGTCCCTGGAAAGGTTGAGATCCACCAGAACGGTCTCCGCTACCAATCACCACTCAACCCTGCGCACCGCGTAGATATCCTGTTCAGCAACGTCAAGCATCTCTTCTTCCAGCCCTGCCAGCATGAGCTGATTGTGATCATTCATGTCCACCTCAAGGACCCAATTCTCATTGGAAAAAAGAAGACAAAGGACGTCCAGTTTTACCGTGAGGCTACAGATATTCAGTTCGATGAGACTGGAAACAGAAAGCGCAAGTACCGGTATGGTGACGAAGAGGAGTTCGAGGCCGAACAAGAGGAACGCCGACGCCGCGCCGAGCTTGATCGCCAGTTCCAGCTATTTGCACAGAAGATTGCTGACGCTGGGAAGAGCGAGAACGTTGATGTGGATATCCCCTTCCGCGAGCTTGGATTCAACGGCGTGCCATTCAGATCCAACGTTTTTTGCCAGCCGTCTACAGACTGCCTGGTGCAGCTCACTGAGCCTCCATTTATGGTCATTACTTTGGATGATATTGAGATTGCTCACCTTGAACGTGTCCAATTCGGCCTGAAGAACTTCGATATGGTGTTTGTGTTTAAGGATTTCCACCGGGCTCCAGCCCACATCAACACCATCCCTGTCGAATCGCTCGAAAACGTCAAGGAGTGGCTGGATTCAGTCAACATCCCCTTCAGCGATGGTCCCCTCAACCTGAACTGGCCTACGATCATGAAGACCGTGACAGCAGATCCCCATGCCTTCTTTGCCGACGGTGGATGGTCATTCCTTGCCACCGAATCAGACGAGGAGGATGCGGATGACGAATCTGAGGAGTCCGCCTTTGAGATGTCTGACTCGGAGCTCGCGGCCAGTGAAGAGAGCTCAGAGGACGACAGCGACTTCGACGAAGAGGCCAGCGCGGAGGCGTCTGAGGATGGCAGTGACGCAAGTGAAGAAGAGGAGGGTGATGATTGGGACGAGCTGGAAGCGAAGGCGAAGAGGAAGGATAGGGAGGGTGGTCACAGCGAGGATGATGCACCGAAGAAGAAGAGGAAGCATTGATCAGTTTGTGCGTGGTCTAAATTAGCATACCGCTCTGGGCTATGTATGGGATGGTTTGCGCGGAGAGAATGGCGTTTGACACAGCGAATGCAATTTGTAAGATAGAAAATAATACTGGCAACCGGTGACAATGAACAAACAATACAAAAAAAAAACTACGCCGCAGCATTGGGGATCTATAAATTCTCGAGTGAACAACTATTTTAACAACTTAAGTAATCTCATCTCCCGACACGCATGTTGTCGGGACCCAAAACCCAGAACCAAACCAACCGCGCCAAACGATGAAAAAAGGATGAATCATGATCATAATTTACAATTTGCACCTCCCCCAGCTTCAAGCGCCTTCACGCCCGCCATCACGGCCTGTTGTCGTTGCAGTGCTGGGCTGGTCGTTGTTCCACGAGAGGTATGTGTGATCGCCGAGTTTTCTGGGGTAAAATTAGTATTTATAATGAAGGGGGGTCACGGGGTTGAACATGCCTTGGCTTAATGAGATGTGTGGCTGTGAAGATGGCACCCAAGAGGATGCAAAGTCCGCCGACGACGACAAAGGCGATGCCGAGGTAGGGGTTACGGCCTCCGATAACCGTGCGTGTTGAGATGATGATCGATTTGGTGCCGCCATAAATGTCAGCTGGGAACAAATGATTGATATCAACCTTGTATCGTCCGGTCACCATAACATCATCATCATTTCTCTGGGCCAGCTTGCTGAATGTGGGCAGACCCGCAGTGCGCATCCACACCTGAAATCCCTGGTCATCCTCTAAGCTGGGCGGGGGATGTGCTTCGGTATAGTCTTTCCCTCCATATCTCTTCACCCAGTTCGGTGGGACGGCGATCTGGTCCAACTTGTACTTTGTTTTCCCGTACAGCTTCTTGTCGCTGTCCCAAGCAATTCCGCTGTTGTTCTTCATTTCATACACTTTGGACAAGTCGTTTCCGCCGGGTACATTCAGGAGCAAGGGCGAGGTGTATGTATCGTTGAACATGGAGTTGGCAATCAGTCCGCAGGGATAGTAAGGTTTACCGCGCTCGTCAAGTCGCAGGGGTTCACAGAGGGACGAATCGATGGTGGCGGCGTCAACGGGGTCCCCGCGCAACTGATCGGCCTGGAAGGACTTGACGTATCGACGATGGTTTTGGTAGAAGTCCGTGAGGCGGTAGTAGAAGAGGACCGGGGGATTCATGGGCGCTGGGATATCAAATTCGAGAGAGCACTGCGTGACATTCGGCACGACCACTCCATTCGGGTAGGTGTAGGAGATAGTTTGACGGGACCACAAGGCTTTCGGGGCATTGTTCACCATGTCGTGGAAATGCCAGGTCGCCAACCCCTTGGGCATCTCTTCGGTTGTTTCCGTTGAATTTGGCGCCTGGTCGAAGCAGTTTGTGTAGTCAAGTGTGATCTCTTGGACCTATACCGTATCTGGTCAGCTTCTCTTGCGACGGAAATCCCCTTGAACAATGACTGCCATACCTGTGCGCTGGCGTACAGCAATGCCCCGCCAATGGGTGCGAATATTATGCCGATGGCAAAAAAGAGCGGAAGCACGGTTTTCGGTGTGAGAATTGGTCTATGATCCCGTATCAGCTCGAGGGGTTGCGGAGGCGAAAAAAGGTTCGACTTACTGCCATGCTTTCAGTCGTTGTTGCCTGAACGCAGTATCTGTGGTATTGGGTCAGCGCAGTTCTATATCCTCGGTCATCGTATCGCCGGGGGTCTGCCGTAAACGCACTTGCTGGTCTCCTGTTCTTTATCTTCTTGGTCTTCTTGTTATGAGGGTCTTGGGAGGAGATGGAGTCGTCACGATCTAATTCAGGTCCTGTGTCCGCCATGGTATCGACTAGATGTGCGGACGGCACTGCGCGATCGATATCAATGTAGGGGCGAATGCGAATTTGAACTGATAATGGACTGTGTTCAAAGGTTGTTGCTTTACTCCCTTGCCTCCGGGCGCGACGTTGACGGCATCCGTTAATTCCAGGCTTAGCGTGGTTTCGGTGGGTACACATAAGCAATTACGAGGGTCCCATCTCACAGCCACAGTTCACGTGTTCGCTGACGACTCCTGGATGAGAATCATCACAGTTAAACTAGAATAAAATATCACGACCAAAACACGGAAATAATCACTTATTCAGGTATTAATATTGTATTATTAACATACTGTTCAATTACATAATAGTAGTAGCAACTCTAGTCTATACTGTGGCCCAAATACCTGGATATCATAGCTCATTCATCACGAAACATCCACTTTCCTCCTCCGCGCATGGCGTCTTCATATCTCTTTCGAACCAATTCCCTCTCAAAATCGGCTGCCTCTGCACGGTCAGACTGAACCTCCTGCGTGGTGGGAAAGTCTGCTCTCCAGAAGCCTGGTGGACTCTGACGTCGCTCAAACGCATGTCGATGCTTCCCGTGTTTATTCGCGAGATCTCGTGCTTTGGCCTGGATGAGGGTTTCTTGCCTTTCATCCGTAGTCATGGCCTGTAGCTTGTGGACATTGCCACCAAGAAAGTCCTCGAGGAGACGCTCGTCTTCACTGTCCCGGTCTGAAGACCGGTTCTTCCCTTGGCCTGCCGTGAGTTCAGCCAACTTCCTGAATCCATTGCCACAACATTCAGGGTTTGTGCACCCGGGAAGGCATTTTCGCTGCTCGCGTCCCCTCACGACATCTCGAAAGGCATAGTCATACCCCTGATTATGATCCGGATTGACCTTGAAATGTTCGAGTCCTAATCGCCAGAGCGGTCTTGCTCGAAAAGGTTCGTCGTCAGGGCCATTGGAGGTATCCCTGAATGCTTCTATGCGCTTTGCAGTACTTCTTTTGTCACGTCCTGCTATGGAACGATGGCTATTGCCAACCGTGCGTGGTGTCCCCTTATTTGATACAACGTTGGGGGTTTGTAATAACGAGCGGCTTGGCGAAGCTGTGTTGAGCAGCGATGAAAGGCGCTGACAAGCACCGAGTTCTTTCCCTTGCGGCTTGCCATTCTGTGCCGTTACATTTATCCGAGACTCATTTTCGCCGTCTTCTGCAAAGGGGACTTCACCAGGAGCCTCGGCATGTCTAAGGTGTTTAGCAGGGGTATACCTGGCTGAGGTGCGAGGAAGGATAGGTTTATTCGAGCTTTTGGGTTGCAGGGCCGCAATCCTTCGAGCCTCTCGCCGTGGGTAGGCGTACGGCGTGCTTGGTTCCCCAAGAATGGGCGACCTTACTGCACCGTCATTGAATGCGGGTGGATGCTTGTAGTGATACTGGTCTGCCTCGGTGTCCTCATCTCCTGGAAAGCTGAACCCAGGATCGTCGACCCGTCGTTTCTTTTTGGGGGTAATAGTTTTCTGGCCAATCTCATCGAGGTCCAAGCTCTCCTGTGGTTCCAAGGCACCGATACTGAGGAAAGCGACAGGGCTGCTGAGATCTCTCTCTCTCTTGATTTTGACCTTTTGCGGAGATGGCTTGGCCTTCCGTTTTCGTACAGCCCTCGTTGATACGACAACTGGGGGGTCTGACGAGGGTTCGGCTTGGTATTTTGTAGATGGCGTTACTGCGGGGTGACTATGGCCAGTGGGTAGGTCAGGTACTTCCTCCTCCGCCTCACCTTGTGTCGAACTTGTATGGTGTTCCTGTGAAGATGCTGGGGGTTTATTGGTGGTTGCATTGTACCCCAACGAAGCTTGGTGGATGGGCGCAAGTCGTGGCAGTTCATGTGGTTCATCGACGGTGACTACATCGGTATGGGTGGGCGCAGCTTCCTCAAGTTCCTGTTCTATCTTGATGGCACTCTGTGGCTCCACAAGCATATGAGCCAAGGTCACTGGCTTCGGGGTTTTTGTACCTGGTGTCGCCACAAAGGTGTCTCCGTCAAGATCATTGTCCTCCGTGGTTTGTGGCAGCTCCAGAGAACGATTCAGTCTTGGCGGCGCAAGATCTGGTGTGACTCGAGATGGATCGGTGGATCGAGGTTCTTTACTTGTAGTGTCTGGTTCAGAGGTCATAGGACGCTCCATCCCGCTGCCCTTGTTTTGAAAAGGAACCCCACTGAGCAAGCCGTGCTCTGCCAGGGTGGCTTCCCTCTTCTCCAGCCGTTTGGAGAGACTATGAGCATATTGCACCCACTGGGCCCTGTTTTCCCGGACTCGTCGCAATCTGGAAATGAGTTCTTTCCGAACGGATAAGGCGTCTTTGAGTCGGCTTTGGATATGGCCGGTATCTGGCTTAGAAGTGCCGTTTATCTCATCGTAAAGCTGGGCCTTTTCACGAACGCTTTGGAGGCGGACAGCCAACTCTTTCAGCTTTGGATCTGCGATGGCATACGAGAAGGCAGCATCGCTGTCGTTATTATGGAGCGTATCGAGTATTTGGGCCTTCCACTTCAATACCTGGAGCTGCTTGGCGAATACTTTGGGATCATCAAACACCAGGTGAACATCGGCCTCATGGATTTCCTTTGTGATAATATCGGCTATGGCAGCCTTTTGCTGGAGCTCTCGGAGCCCTTGGACAAACGTGGCGCCATTTGGCTTCTTTATCGACTGTGCAAGGTCTTTGAAAGTGCTGCTGTCAGCAGTGATTCCATGATTGATACGGGGGAGGGGGAGGGCAAGGAGCGGGCCAACCTCGCGCATCGTCGTCTTCCACGCGGTCGCAAATCTCTCCCAGAGCTTCAAACAGCGCCAGATGCCCCTCGCTCCATCGATCCATGATCCCTCAGAATCTAGGAATCTAGGAGTTGGCAGGTCATGCGTCTGGACATGCAGATGGCAACGTGGGGGGAAGGGCAGTGGTGGTTTATCTGGTGTGGAGACCCGCCATTGATCGTGACTACCTGTGACTTTTGCCCACAGCTGCCAGAGAACCGCGACGAGCGCGACGAGGCTGGGGATGATATGGTCCGTGCACTCTGCCACGACTTTTGCACTTCCACTTGCCACGAGTTTGTCAAGTTGGAGAGGTACGTACCATTTCATACTATTTTCAGTTACAGTACTTGTACTGCACAGCTGAAAACAGCTTTTACTTTGTTCTTCTATTTCTATGGTATGGTATTGCTATTGTTTAAATCTAGTCTTCTTCTTGCTGTAATATATTTTATCCCATGATACTCAACTGTTCCTTCCTTATACTCCCTTTACGTCTATGCTAGTGCTTTGTTTATACGCTGTTCTTTTTCTTCTCTGTTGCGTTGCGACTGCCTTTTTACATCAAACCTGCCTTTGTACCTCTGCATAATATTTGATGTGGACCAGTACAACTAGTATAACCAGTACAAAGTCCGTCCGGACAATTGTTTTTCCAATACCATTTAAGCTCACCGCCCTGGATACCCACATGAACTCTCGCCTCCACCAATCATATCCCCCCATTCGCCGCTTCTCCCTGCTAGCGCCTTCCACAAATCGATCTTGGAGCATTCAAGAGTTTGGCGAGGTTGGAAAAGAAAACCCAGGTTTCTCGTTGCTCAGCCGTTCTTAAGAAATACAAGAACCTTCAACCTTTTGAAATTTTACTCAAGATCCAAACTTCATAACGCCCTAGACGATATCATTTTCGTCTCATCAACAACTTCCAAACTGTATGTCAATTTTATTCCGCCTCTGAGAGCTGCAAAAGAAAGATCCTGGTCCCGACGATCTCCACGTTTCCCCCGCCACTCTGGGGTTTCCAACTTTTGCCAGCCAACCTCAACAATTTACTACCTACGAAAAAAAAGCCCAGGCTGACAAGACATTTCCCATTTAGAAACACAACCCAACAAAATCATTCAAGATGAACTACGGAGAAGCCCCCCAGCAGCAGCGTGGATGCTACAACTGTACGTGCAATTCATCGCCTTCCATCCTACCCCTCACATACCACTCGATTTCGCCACCATACACAAAGTCCCTAGATTATGCTCCAATCAGGTCGAGCTCCGCGCCAATATGATCTATTTTTCATTTGCACATCACGGCGCATTGAGCCCAAGAACAGTTCTGGCTTCAATGTTCCTGAAAGACACCTCATACCACACAAACTCACCAAGCGAACACTACTGACTGATATACATAGGCGGTGACCAGTCTCACCAGGCCCGTGACTGCCCAACCCGCGGTCCAGCCAAGTGGTATGTTCGAATTCTGTGAACTGCCGAGAATGAGTGACTGACGATGAGATAGCTACAACTGTGGTGGTTTGTAAACCCAAGTACCCGACATCTTGACCTCCACTTACCCATTTTTTTAGGTGAGGGACACATGAGCCGCGAGTGCCCAGAGGGACCAAAGGACAAGACCTGCTACAAGTGTAAGTTTTACCTGACAACCCCTCAAACATCCCACATCAGCTCACACCATTGTAGGCGGCCAGCCCGGCCACATCAGCCGTGACTGCGCCAACCCCGCCGCTGAGGGTATGGGTGCCGGACGCGGTTTCGGAGGTGGAGCTGGCCAGGAGTGCTACAAGTGCTCCAAGGTCGGACACATTGCCCGCAACTGCCCCGAGGCTGGTGCCGGTGGTTACCAGAACGCTGGCTACGGCGGTGGTGGTTACGGTGGCGGTGCCGGCGGTTACGGTGGACGCCAGCAGACCTGCTACTCGTGCGGTGGTGTTGGCCACATGTCCCGTGACTGCACCCAGGGCCAGAAGTGCTACAACTGTGGCCAGACCGGCCACTTGAGCAGAGACTGCCCCTCGGAGACCTCTGCTGAGCGCACTTGCTACAAGTGCAGACAGCCCGGACACGTCCAGGCCCAGTGCCCCGAGAACCAGAACTAAGCTGACCTCGTATGTCGGCACGGCGGATGTACATCAAGGCCGATCTTACATTTCGAGAAGACTTAACTTCCCCGGGCATTTGGAAAGGGTGGCAGTGAATTGAGGATTGACTTCTTTGTATACTTGTTCTTCAGCGCGTGCAAAAAATCCGCCGGCGTTCAATCTGCATTTACTTGGGATTCTGGCATCTGACCTGCAGTCATGGACGGCCACGTTTTCTTTTGTTGCCAAGCTCCAGATGGCTATCTGGGTTGGTAAAGTAAAAGCATATATCTTGTTGCTTTTTCGATACAATGCCTGGTCTTTTTTTTATGAGGAACTCATGACTTTTATGCTCGCTGGCTTAAAGCTACAATGCCAGATGTCGTTAAAGATAATAGAATGGATGCATGGAGCAGATCTTGCAGTATATATTCGCGACTGTGACTCTGACTGTGACTGTCACCGTGAATGTGAATGTTACTTGAAGTGATTATGAGGCCCTGTTCTGATGCCGATCTTGTATCACGCTTCGTGGATTTGTGGGTTACTTCGTGGTGAAAAGAGCAAGGAAGGGGTGGTTTCGCCCGAAGATAACTGACAGGTTTGACATCCAGACCAATATTTTTGAGACACCTCGCATGACGCCTTTCCAGTCTTTCTCCTTTGGCAGCCTCTTAATCTATTTTAGGCCACAAGTTAATCCCTTTCGTACTGATAGCTTAACAACGATACGAAGCCCAAGGAGAGTAGCGTGGCTAACGTTGGAACTTCTGTCATAAATTGTGGTGCCAATTGCGTGGCCCAACTACGCAAGGGACGGCCACCCCCCTTTTTATGACCGAGCAGCCACAACATCACCGTGGCGCATCAATATTACACTGCGTCAAGTTGGCTCCGAGGGATTTGTCTCATACCCCTTAACTAAACCTAAATGAACATTGTGAGTTACGCAAGGAGCTGGAGGGGTTTGATTGTTATAAGGAGGGGGGTCCTAGACACCTATAATTCAATACCCAAAGTCTGATATTTCGATTCCGCTGTGCACTTGCGGCCTTCTATATTGTCGAATTTTCTGGGTTCCCTTGGTTTACGATTGCCCCATTTACATCATAACGATGAAGACCAATGTTCTCAGCACGCTCGGCGTGTTAACCACATTCTGTCAACCAGTTTCCGCCTGTGTATATGGCACCTCTCTCCTGCCACTCGTTGAAGGCAGCCTGGAAGGCTCACAATTTGAGTACACAGACTCAATTGGGCCATTTAGATGGTCGCAGTTGGCTTCAAATTCAGATGCCTCTGGGGTGGTGACTGTGGAAGCGACGACAGACGTTTTGGAGTTTGGGGCGATTGGGACGGCGACAAAGAGCAATCCCTTGAGACAGGTTGACGACGACATCTCGACCGAACATACAATTATTGGGGAATACTTCTCAATGGAGGGTCACTCTGACTTCAACACTGCAGGTACGGTCACTGTTCCATATTTGCTCTAGCACGTTCGCATTTACTGATAAGTCAGTTGCAGCTGTCGCCTTTCTCACTTATTTCGATAAGACGTACACCACGCAGGATTTCGAAAACGCCCCATTTCCCGTCCCACATATGGCGAGTCTTGATCAGATCGCCACTACCATAGTTGAACGTTTTTCGTCTGCATCTCCCATTGCAATGCCGAGCAATAACCGTGCCGCGAGGTATGCCGTAGCGACTCCCACCCCGACGAAATCGCGGCCTCATAAGCTGACCTGGCTCAGATGCACCAACTTCCTTACGGCGCCTTCCTGCAGCGAAGGTGTCGACCGGATTACCAGTGTCGCGCCCACTGAAGGAACGATGCGGTTCAACGCACGATATATACAGAGGAAGGTCGCGAAGCCCAACCACTTACTCCAAGCGCCTCCATTAGTTCCAATGAGATGGTAGCCCTGCTCGTCCCGCTTCGTGTCAGTGGGAGCGGTGTGAGAACAATGATGATGCGATGATGTGAGAAGGACGATGATGCAAATACGTGGGGGGGGGTGACACTTCGATGTATGGTATGTTTGGTTTTATCGGCGGATTATTAACCCCAGGAGTGTTGAAGCATGTGATGCTGCTCTATGGGCGATTATTTTCGTGTGGAGAGAACTGTCATCGAAGGGGGGTAACTGTAAGCAGAATCTACCATAGAACTGGGTTCACAGTAATACTTCGCACTGTTACTCCTCCTGATCGCCATGAAATATCTGCCTTTTTGGATTTGTTATGGGTGACAGTCGACCGGTTTTTGGTTGTACAAATACGTGATTGGGCGGGATCAGAAAACCGATCTCCGAGGATTTATCCCGTCCACTCTCTGACAACGACCTCGTCTACTTGGCATTTTGCCAAAATCCCCAGACCCCGACTACCCCATATCCCCGTACGAAACCCCGCACCCCACGCTGCCACCGACAATCCGCCCACACTTAGGTCCGATGGGGATGGGAGCGGCATCCCCGACGGCACGGTCGTACTTTTGAGAACGTACCCGCGCAGCTCAAATGACCACAGATCTCGGTACGCACCAAACACATACTGAGTACAAACAAACTGCCGTGTAAATACCCCACGCCAAAAGGAGCCACTTCAATCCCGGTTCTATCCCTAGTGACACAATCCGACAACCATAGAGGGCATCTGTAGGAGGGGAAGAAGGCGAAAGCGGTAGAGAACTCACCGTTCATGTCGGGTGCAAGGCTTCCAGGGCTGGCTCGAAGTTTATTTTCCTCGGCCTCACTCTTTATCCAGAAAAGCGCCGGCCGGTACTCTGCAGACAAGCATTCCCTCCCACCACTTGGCCAAATGCAGTAGCTTCTCGCCGACGATCGCGATGAATATGTGCAGAACCAGTCAGCGTTGCACCATGAACCCACCATTGGCGTCTGTCCATGTGTGAGACGTGCAGGAAAGAGCTCTGGCAGCTCCTCTTCCTACCCTGGTCGACTGAACGTCACCTGGTACTCTATAAGAGCGTATTGCTGCCTCGAAATTTGCTGATTCTCGCACTCGTTTAAACCCTCCCCAAATACCCTGCGAAGCCGCTGTTTTTGTCTTCGTGATAGAAAGACTTACCATATCCCCGCGAGGCGTTGACGCGTCAGTTTCCCCGCCGTCGCGATGGATATTTCAAGTGCAGATGCCGCGAAGGCCGAGCCTAATATCGACTTAAAGACCGACTCCAAGTCCGACAAGGAATATGAAATGGGCGCTGAAAAGCCCCCTTCCTATGTTCAAGCAACTCCGACCGAGGGCATCCGGCAGGCAATTGCACCTCCCGCACTCGTAGCGGCCATGACCCCAGAGCGGCGGGCCGTGGCGGAGAAGGCGCTGGTGAGAAAGATTGATATCAGGCTGTTGCCCATGATTGTTCTCATGTATATCATGAACTACCTAGACCGCAACAATATTGCAGCGGCTCGATTGGGAGCTCTCGAAGAGGATTTGAATTTGAAGGGCAACGAATATGCCGTACGTTTTCCAGCTCGCACATTATTGGGATGCCACTGACATTTCTCCAGACATGTATCAGTATCCTATTCGTAGGCTACGTCTTGATGCAAATCCCATCGAACTTATATCTTAACAAGATCGGAAAACCTGCCATTTTCCTGCCGTCGTGTATGGTTGTCTGGGGTGTCATATCCACCGCGACAGCTGCCTGCCAAAACTTTGGTGGACTCGCGGCGTGTAGATTCTTCCTTGGGTTTATCGAGGCAGCGTACTTTCCCGGATGCCTCTACTACCTGTCATGTTGGTATACGCGAGAAGAACTTAGCTTGCGTTATTCCATCCTGTACTCGGGGGCTCTCATCAGTGGAGCCTTCTCGGGGTTGATGGCAGCTGGGATTGTCGGGAACATGGACCACCTCCACGGGCTCCGCTCCTGGCGTTGGCTCTTTATCATCGAGGGCACGATCACTATCGGTATCGCTGCTGCCGCCTACTTCATCCTGCCCAACTTTCCCCGCACGACAATGTGGTTGTCGGAGGAAGAGCGTCAACTTGCAGCCTGGCGAATGGAGGAAGATATTGGCGAGGATGATTGGGTCGACAGCGAGAGTCAGTCATTCCTGAACGGAATTAAGCTTGCGCTTATTGACATCAAGACTTGGATTCTGGTGAGTTGTTGCTCGAGCTTGGATTGTTGTTCCGCGACTAACAAGTAACAGTTGGTTATCCTGTTTGGGATCGTCTCGTCCGGTTCAGTGACGAGCTTCTTCCCTTCCGTAGTTGGATCGCTCAACTTTTCCAACGTGGAGACTCTACTTCTCACTGTACCGCCTTATGTTCTATGCGTCATCACCACATACATCAACGCGTGGCACGCCGACCGAACCGGGGAGAGATTTTATCACATTGTGCTACCACTCTGCGTCGCCGTTATCGCGTTCATCCTCGCCGCGGCCACCACCTCCACAGCACCACGATATGTAGCCATGATGCTGATGATTCCCGGATTATACTGTGGCTACACCGTGGCTCTCGGCTGGATTAGCAACACGTTGCCACGCCCTGCAGCAAAGAGAGCTGCCGCACTCGCGTTTATCAACTGCATCAGTAACGTCGCGTCGATATACACGAGTTACATGTACATCAAGCCGAAGTTCACCATTGCGATGATTGTCAATTGTATTACAGCGGCAATGTCCATAGTTACTGCGACGGGACTCCGCTTTCTGCTAATACGACTAAATAAACAGATGGATGCTGCAGAGGGAGTCGTCGTTGGAGATGGCGAGGTGGTAGATCAACATGGCGTTCCGATTAACGCAGCGAAGAGCGGGTTTAGGTACAAATACTAACACATAGTAGTAGGATATAGTATAAGAATGTACTATTTATAATTTTAAAATTCTTAAATTAAGTCTTGTAGTGGTTCAGCAGGTTATTTAGCAAGGCAGGTTGGCAAATCACGACTTTTTTAACAGGGGTATGCGACCATACGAACAACACATTAAGGCTAAATAAAGCCCTAAACAATACTATAAAGACCTTTATAACAGGTAGGTACTATATATATGTTATTATAAAGATTTATACTTTTATGAGGTTACTTAAGGTAAGTATATATGTATTACAGCTGAGCGGGAGGTCGTCATGAGGGAGAGAACCACGAAGCGGCAAGCCCCACCCTTCTATCTCACAGAGCAGTTCTTAACAGGTTGTAAATTTTTTTGACTAGGCATCGACGAACCCCGCTGTGCAACACGCCTGTAGTTCCCGCTTAACATTGGAGGGTTGATCCCGAGAGGAGTAGAAGATTTCGTGATCTGCAGTGTGCATCTCCGCGCCAAAATCCTGCACTTGAAGGGACGGGTTCCTAATAGCGACCCTCTCCTGTAAGTCGATGTCAGCGTAGAAGTCAAATCTGGGTAGTGCTATAGATTGTTCCTAGAAGAACTGGATAATGGTATATATCCGAAAAGGCAGAGCTTAATGCTACTACCGTGCAGACAGTTTCATAGCAATATGCTTCACGGTCACATATCCAGTGAATAATCATTTCGTTCACATATTGCTTGAAGACTTCCACGTTTGCAAGTGAGTTGGAAATAATAGCAACGTTAATCCTCGCTGGTCACAACAACTAGCTACCTATACACACCCCTACTCCTCATCGGAGTTGATTGTCCTCAATTTGTATGCTACGTTGTTCATTCACTTTCTAACCGCGTTTCACCTCTTGGCTTTGCTTTACACTCTGTAGAATACGCCACACAGTCTACCATACCGACACTTTCTCGTAAGAGCGGTAGTGCACATTGGCGGTACGCTTTCCTAGTGATGTCCTCTTCTGTACCTTTCCGCTTTCAATGTCGATGCTTACACATCCGTCAACTTTAAGTGAAGAACAAAGCGGGTGCAGCTCTCGGGTTTCCATGTTGCAGTAGTAGCCATCTGAGCCAACAACATCTGAACTATGACTCGTAGGATGATTGCACAGTTCTGTGGCATTATGTGCTGGATTCACTGTAGAGATGATAATGCGCTTGGTCATGGATTCGGGACGGCGTGGCCTGAGTGATACGTCGCGCTTCTTCCCGGGAGCTCCTAAGTATAAGTTAGTATTGGATAGCTTAATAGATGTAAAGATTAATAGGAATATCTACCGTCGATTTCGCCAGCGTTGTCCGAGAACGACGTTGCGCTGCATGCTCGGCCACTACTGATGGCATCATCCAAATTATCTGCATAGGAAGAGAAATTAATCTTCATAGCACCTGATATGATGTCGTTGGTGTGATCCGCATCTAGCCACGTGCATGATGGACTGATTCTTTCGCCGGTGTCCTCAACATATCCAGCTTCTTGATTTCCCCAGGCCCAGTCTTGACCACATGACTTCCCTACGTCGCCAATCCATGCAGAGTCACTTGCACCATCTCGATTTTTCAATGTTATCCAGGAAATACAGATGGCGTCGCCGGTGGCAATGATACCTATATCTAAGAAATTATTAGATATAATACTTGCAATCCGCGCAGATTGAAAACAAATAAACATCAAGATAACTTACATTTTGACTGGATACCGTCTGTATCTTGATCAAGAGTTATGTCTTGGAAATCACCATTAGAGATTTTCTTCTCTGCAAGCTAATGTCAGAGGCTGCCAGTAAACTTGGACATCAACATACCGTAAGCATTGCCAACAATTCTATTCTGTTGGTCATAACCGATAACACGCGCAATTCCTCCACCCTGGGGTAAATGTTAGTGATTACTACCCCCCGTATACGGATCTAAGAGACCTACATAGTTTTGACCATCATAGTCCTGATTCCCAACCTTAATTCGAACGACAGCACCATTTGGTGCGTTTGAAGGAAGGTTGGTCTTGAAAAAGCCGAAGATTCCTAACGCAGTGCCAACAAACCCGATGGCCTGAAGAATATCTCCCATTGTTGTAGCTGTAAAGGGGACTTGAAAAATATTACTGTTATGATTATAAGTTGGAATTCGAAGTTAGCTCCAAAAACTTCGGTGGCGTCTCTCGTCCTTTATATAACCTCAAGATACATTGATTGTCGACTATCTCGTACTTAGATATTCACTTATGTGCCCCACCTTTCTAAGATGATCTTGTTACCAGATTATTCGTAAGATAGAAAGTTGCTTCTCCTCACTTTTCCAACCATAGTTTTACATAGTGCCGGGTTGTCAATCCTCACCGAACACGTTAGCTAGGGTAAAGGACACTTTAACGTAATGACAAGAACACCGCCCCCTTTCGAGTATAGCGTCTGTAAACAACTCAGTTTACAATGACAGATGGCGTTTACTATGGCGAATTTTGTGGAGCCTGTCATAACGGCAAAAGCGATAGGTGGGACTAACATACACAGGAAACTGACTATAGTTTTTAAGGTAACAAGTTAGAGCTACCTGAACACGACTGTGTAGAATTCGGCCACACAACTAGTGGCCTATCTAGTCTAGGGTAACCATGATTCATTTCTTAGACCCTATGTAACGCCCCTGGTAGAGGTTATGACCCTGTAATACGAGAGGCCACAATAGAGAAACGGCAACTATCCGAAGGAACGCCAATAATAAACCTTAAAGGGGAAGGAGCAAGCGTAGTAAGCTAGAAAGCTTACGTTTCATATGCTTGTTTACGCGCTTATTTCCTTGGTTATTCGCTGATCCCTCCCTAATAAGATTAACTCTCATAGTCGATCTAAAAGCTACATCCTTGCTTTAGGTTTAGGATACGCTAGAGGGCAAGAACGTTGAAACAGCGGGCCGTAGAATAAAAGTACTTGGAGCTTTGAAGACTGTGCGGGAACAGCTGATTTAGAATTTTACTAATGAGCGTCACTTCAACTCCGCTCTTCGGTATAGTGTAGAATTCACTAGGCTACATTTAACTAGTCAGCAGCTTTATAACGCATACTACGAGTCGTTGAATACGATTACAGCTTCATCAAGAAGACGTAACCGGCTTTAATTAGTCTCATAAAAATTGGCCGATGGTGGATTACTTTGTAAGGATGCCAAACCATTACGATTTAGTAAAGTGAGATTAGGATTGGCACGAGAATGCTTCCACTATTATGGCAGGGAACAAGCAACGTGCCCTACATATGTGTCACCGAGCAGTTCGATTGGTAGGCCTTCTTAAAGAACATACCATTCGAGTAGTAAGGAATCACCTCATTTCAAAAATTACTAGATCGTCAGTTCATGACGCTATAATAGGATACGAGAATGGATACATCCAGTTTCTGCTTCGGAAGGCTATAAATAACAAGGACGTCATAGTCTCTCTATCTACTAAGATCTAGAAAGAATATATATCAAGGAGCTCGCTACTATAATTTCTCACTTCATCCTTTGCCGCCCACATCCGTCTTACTACTCGTTCGCGTGCCTCAACCAAATATTAGAGCTCAAAGAATATATTTACCATCATGCAACTCATATTGCCAACTGCGATACTTTTCTGCCTATCTCTGGCTACTGCAGCATCAGTTCCCGCTGCTGCGAATCTGTCAAAACGACAAGCTATTCCCCGCAAAATTGACATCGGCACCTACAACAGCCTTTGGGTAGCTTGGACAAACGGCGTCGATCCATGTAAGAAGAAGAACTACATTCCAGGGCCGACAGGAGGAGTTCTGCAAGACGACCAAAATCCTTGCAATATCCGCTTCTCTGTGCCCGACACCGACTTCCAGTACAGCATGCAAGGCTGTGGTGGTGATAGTCTATGGATCATGAGGAACGGACTTGACAATGTCGGGGAGTGCTTTTGGGCTCCAGGAAACAACGCCTGTGTTGCTGGGGAGTCATTCAAGGGACAATGGCAGTGTGTTCTAAATGATGGCAACATGTAGAGAGAAGTCGAGCCTACATCAATGCACGATAAGGATCTGGGCTAGGAGATTTAAGTTGAAAGTTTGGTAGATTGATGTAGTGGTAGGTGAGGGGTAATGGGTTTACGTGGAGTCGAGATAGTGGGGCCGTTGATTTAGGTGTTTAGCTCAGGAACGGCCCGTCGCCCACCTACAAATTTTTGAGTTCGCAGTAGACTAGCCTAACCGTAAACAGGAAATTTCATTAATTGCTCCATATATAGTATTTCGCTATGTCTGCCTATACTCGTTTCCTACACCCCACGTTGCTTTCGTACTATTGCGGCGCGATGCCTGCCGTCCCCTGTCCCCATTATTAGGAGTAATTATGCAGTGCTGGGATATTTAGGCCAAGAATGTATGTAAATTAACATAAGAGTAAGAAAAGACTTTTAACTAAAAACATATATAATTGGACGTAAGAGAAACATCAAGGTAACACATGAATTGAACTTTGGAGAAGTGTACATATACTGTATTATCCCTATTATAAAAATTCCGCCGTAGAATTAGAACTGTGAGACCCATTCCAGGGCTCACTCGTGTCATCCATTGACACCGTCAGTTTACCAAACAACGGCAAAGATGCCGGCAGTGACGAAGATGGCGGTCATAGTGACCATCAACGACTGGAGGCTGGATGCGCTGGATGGGACAGGAGTTATCACACCGCCGCCACCACTGCCAGAGCCATCACCCGAACCGCTGCCGCTTCCACTTCCACTGCCGCTTCCACTACCGCTTCCACTTCCACTTCCATCCCCACTGCCGCTGCCACTTCCGCTTCCACTTCCACTTCCATCCCCACTGCCGCTGCCACTTCCGTTGCCACTTCCGTTGCCACTTCCGTTACCACTTCCACTGCCGCTTCCATCTCCACCGCCGCCACCGTTTCCATTTCCAGAGCCACCTCCAGTGCAAGTTGGCTGAGGATACGAGGTGGCGCAAGCGCATACAGCGTTAGCGGCAGCAAGCACATCTGGTGCCTTGTCAATGCCACATCCAGCCAGCACACAGTCTAATGCGGCACTGTTGATCTTGTCGTAGGTGTCGGGCTCGCACTGGCACCAGAAGTCGAGCTTAGAGCAACCGAATTGAGAGCCAGCGCTGATGATGCAGTCAGTAGCGCAAGGAGGGATCGCTGATGCCGACGCATCGCATTGGGTTGGGCCGGGAGCGACGGAGCAAGGGGTCCCGCTACCAGTTGGGGTTGGCGATGTGGTAAGCGTGGTTGGCACGCTCGAACTGCTTCCTGTGTTGCCAGGTCCGCCAGGCCCACCAGGTCCTGATCCAGTGCAGGTTGGTGCTGGGTAGGAAGAAGCACACTCACAGACAGCATTAGCTGCGTTAAGAACCGGAATGGCCCCAGAGATTCCACAAGAATCAATGACGCAACCCTGGGCAGCTTTGTTGATGCCAGCGTAGGTGTCAGGCTCACACTGGCAATAGAAGTCAAGCTCAGAGCAGCCGAAGCTAGCACCGGCGCTGATAATGCAGTCGGTGGCACATGGCGGGATCGCAGAAGCAGAGGCATCGCATTGAGTTGGGCCTGGTGTCACCGAGCAAGGTGTGCCAGTCTCGGTACCAGTTGGTGGTGGTGTTGTTTCTGGGCCACCTGTGCCAGTACCCGGGCCAGTTGTCGTGGTGTCTGGACCGCCGGGTCCGCCAGTTCCTGTTGGCCCTCCGGTGCAAGTGGGTTGAGGGTATGAAGATGCACACGCACATACAGCGTTAGCCGCGTCCAAAACAGGAAGGGCACCAGCGGCTCCGCAAGAGTCAAGGACGCAGTTCAATGCCGCACCGTTA
>JPJW01002368.1:0-11154 GCA_000750755.1 Pseudogymnoascus sp. VKM F-4513 (FW-928)
AGATGGCGGTGGTTGGGGTGGGAGTGTAGTGGTTGTGTTTGACGTCGTAGGCGTAGAGGCGTGGTTGGACGATGCCGGAGCCTAGGTAGAGGGAATGAGGCATGACTGTTGCTCCGAGGATACCACAGGCTTGGTAAATGCTGGTGCAGGTTAGTCGGGGTGGTTCTGTAGGAATAGGGGTGTTTCTGGACGTACGCTTGTGACTCAACAAGCTGCTTAGAAGGTAGATAGCCACGAAAGACGTCACCGACGTAGGTATCCTTGATGAGAGAGAGTTGGATACAGAAGCAGATGACAACGGCGAGGACAAGAGCCATGACGAAAAACTCGAATGCGCGCAACCCCTTGAGGGAACCGCTCGGCCGGTAGAAGATAAGGATAAGCAGGACGTCGACGATTGAGATGGCGCAACCGGCGACGAGTGGAATCTGAGGTATGAGAAGATTGATGGCTATTGCAGTACCAATGACCTAGAATGAGTTAGTACGTTGCATGTAGAGAGTCTAGGTTCTCAGGAAGAGTATTCACGAGTGAATTCTAGTGCCACTGGTGCATACCTCAGCAATATCCGTAGCAATAATCTATTCCATTATTAGCTCTGCTCCACATATAATAAAGACACAACCACTTACTGCAGCCTCAGCCAGAACATAGAGGAATATATTCAGCCACCATGGCAAATGCTCACGACACATCTGCGCCAAATCCATTCCCGAGACCGTTCCTAGCTTAATACATAGCGACTGTAGGAAAATCGCAATGATATTCGCCAGCAGCACAATGAAAAGTAGCCGAAACTCGTAGCTTGCACCTGCGGCTACGGCCGTGGAGTAGTTGCCCGGATCGATATAGGCGACGGATATCTGCACTGGGTGTTAGCCCAGACATATCCAAAAAACCACTTTCTCACTTTCTCTCTTACCATAAATCCAGGCCCAATAAAACTCGCATATTTCATAAACATTCGCGCAGCCTTCTCATAAAATCTCTTCCGCTTCTGAATTCCCCCTTCTCCTCCTCCTCCTCCACCACCACCGCCGCCACCATCTCCGCCCTTTGTCGTCACGTGATCTGCAAAATCACCTTTCTCTCCAAGGACCGGCACTTTCTCCCCCAGTCCCCCCTTCTCCGGCGGCGGCGTGTCGATATGGGACTGGGCTATAGGAACGTCTTCCCCTGGGACGTCAGGATCTAAAGAGCGGCGCGCAGTGGCGTTTGTGCGGCCGTTGAAGTCGGCACGTGTGGTGCCGGCGAGCAGGTTGGGGCTCTGATTCCAACCTTCGCGGCCATCGGTGTCGTCGGTGCGGGAGGGGCAGTTCATTGTTGCGGATAGTAGTAGTAGTTATAGAGCGCTATAGGTGTAGGTAAAAGTATGTTGGTGGATCACGACATTTGCGCATACATCTGTCGTCGATTCCTGGCCGAAGAACGAGATCGAGACACTATGTACGGGCTGCTACGTCGCGCGTACGTCGACAATTTGGTAGCAGCTTGAGGGTATTTAGGGTATATAAGTATAATTGGGAAAAAAAAGAGAAGTAAAAGAAGCAAAAGCCGGGGATCAGCTTTGCTATTATAAGATAAAAATAATACTTTCTAGGTAAATGATGACCAGCAACCCAGCCCGCCAAGTTATCGTGACATTTTTCGCTCACGGCACACCCGCGGGCGCGCACACAGGCCCAGTCCAGCCCAGTTTCAGTAGGCTAGCGAGGTCTAGCAGGAGCCCCAATACCCAGCCAGGCAGTTGCGGTGTCATCAGGTGGCTATTGGGCAAATTTTGGAGCGTTTTGAGCCAATGAGTGGATTAGTCACGCAGGGAATAAGGTTTGCTAGTCCAAGGGAAGAAAACCAGCCGGGTTGGGGGTGCGTGACTTTGTTTGGGTGCGCGAAATATGTTCGGATCCGGAAGATCCCGGCGGGGTTGGAGGGTGCCGAGGAGGAGGAGGGGCGCGGAAAACACGCTCACACGCTCAATGGGGTATTTATTTACCAGCACGTGAGGAGGGATTGTATTATGTGAGATTGGCATTGACGAAGGATAGAGAATGGATAGGTAATACTCTATGGTGCTATATTATGCATTGTACTCTAATGATGAGGAATGAGTGAGGTACGGTGAGAGTGCGGTGTGAGAATAGTCGAGAATGCGGGGAGTTCTGGGACGGCGCCGGCAACAATGACGGCGAGGATTCTACTGTCAATGCCGATGCTGCCCAACGAAAATAAAGATAACGCACTTCACTCTCACTTGTCTACTCGCAGCAGGTAGCAAGAGGAAGCACAGCATATGCCACGAGAACTCCCTATCTACCAAGAAGCACTGCATATACTACGAGAACTCACTATCTTCCAAGAAGTGAGCGTTGTATATTTATTGCACGAGTTCGTTCTCCCTATCTCTACGTGCGCAGATCATCCCCGACGCATGCCATACCATGCCGCGCACCTAATAAGTCGTGTACTGCGCACCATACCCCGGCACGTAGTTCTGCGGACACGCCACTGCCGGCAAGTACCCGTCGACCTCGATCCCCTGCATTCGGAAGTAGTGTTGCCGAACGAGGCTGATCTGCCCGTCGATGTACGCCGAGTTTTCGGGGTTGTTGTACTGCAGCGTGAAGCCATCGCTGTGGTTCACGAAGCTCTGTGGATGATTAGCATCCGGTCACCGCCAGACTGCGAAAATAATGAGGGATGCACGTATGGATCTTACCTTGCAATCAGGAACATTGTGCATGAACAAGCTCCAAAACGCATCCCCCGCTACCACGGAATCCTCCCTCTTCTGATCGGCTTCGATAACCCCGAACCAAGTCTCCAGCGAGTCCCCTTGGGGCGTCTCCTTCCCATTCAGTCCTGTCCAATCATACTCACCGCTCCAGTACACCTTGCCTGCACCCCTTACTCGCTCAATCCCCTCCGACAGCCTCGTCGCATTCAGCGGGTAGAAGTGATCCGAATAAATGTCTACCTCTGGTATATCAAGATGCGTGGAATTGACACCGTACGTGCCGTCGAGGACGAGTTTATGCGGGCCCAGTTTCTTGATGTGCTGTGCAATCTCTTGCACCCACGCGCGCGGCACGTTCATGTCGCCCCAGATGGAGCCATACAGCTCGTTGCCTGTCTCGTAGGCGAGGATGGTGGGGTCTTGAGCGTATGTGAGCCCGGTGTGGGGGTTCTTGTGGGTCATGTGGATGCGGATATAGTTTTTGAAGTCGTCGATGATCTGGCGGTTCGTGAAGAACTCATCGACGAGGGGAGAGGCATCGTTCTGCGTGATGTTGACGCCGCGCCAGCGGAGGAAGTTATATCGGCCTCCGTGGTAGTAGTCCTGTGCTTCTGTTAGAAGGAGATGCGAGCCTGGGTGGCATAGTACTAACAAATGCGTCTGTGAGCGGGATGATAATTCTGAGCCCATGTTGCCTCGCCTGGAAAATAGCCCAGTCAATCGTCGCAAACGCCTCTTCATTGACTGCCCCGAGCGTAGGCATGATGCTCAGTGGGTTCCCCGTGCTAACTCCCAGAGTCTGGCTCCGGATTGTCTTCGCCCCCATAGTCACCAGCGTGTTCATGACCTCCGTGATGCGACCGAGTGCCGGATAGCTCGCATTGAACGGCTCGTAGAACGGCTCTCCAGCAGGTGGAATCACATTCTCATCAAGGCCCAGCCAGTACACATTTGCGGCTCCGCCAATATAGCGTTCGCCATTGAGCAGCAGCTTAGAGCCCTTGCGCGTAATATACGAATTGCGCGCGATGTTGGCAAGAGTCGGCTCTGCGAAGGTCGCGAGGATCTCGGGCGTTAGGGGCGCGCCGAGCTGGGGGAAGAGCGAGCTGATGATGGGCTTGAAGGGGGCAAAGGTGCCGGTTCCCCAGGATGGGAGGGGGAGAGGCCAATTGTTGCCTCCGGGCAGAGCGGCCGCGGCGGAGACAAGCGCCAGGAGTGAGAGCTTCGAGATGGACATGGCGGCCAATTGATGCTATCGCGACTCGATGGGATGGAGAACATCATGGCGATGGGCCATAGCAGTACTTATACAGACGATAGTTTCAATCTCCCCAAATAAAAACGTGGTGGTCCCCGCACTGGTCCAACATAACATGGAGATTATAATTTGGGGTCGTCCCCGTCCCCCAGTCCCGCTACGGCTTCCCAGTGGCTAAACTTCGTTCCTGAGCCTGTGCTACCGGGAAAGTAGTGGCAGACGCGTGTAAAAGGCGAGCGAAGCCAGATACACCCATGTCACCGTCTCATCGGAGCCACCTACTCCGCGACCAAATGAGCTTCAATTGTTGTAGCGCCGACGATCATTTGAGGGTACGACGGAGAGGTGGAGAAGCAGGTCAGTGCATCAAGGCTCGGGAGTTGGCGCTCCAGTGTTCCAGAAGAAATCCCCGAGGAAGCGACGTGCCGCTAATCGGGTGAACCCCGCAATAAAGTGCACCCCGCCAAAGCCTCCCGAGGTGACTCCAACTCCCATTACCAAGCTCCAACAACTCTCCCAAATACCCTCCCATCAGCCAAGATGTTCACCGGCATCGTTGAAATTCTCGGAGGTACTTCTTCCTACCCCTTCGCCTTCAATGCCCCACTAACTCCCCCTAGTTGTCTCCTCCCTCGACCCCTCCGATGAAGGCACGACCCTCACAATCTCCAACGCCGCCCCCGTCCTTGTCGACTGCCATGACGGCGATTCCATCAGCGTAAACGGTACCTGCCTCACCGTAACTTCCTTCACCGACTCAACCTTCACCGTCGGCGTCGCGCCCGAAACCCTGCGCCGCACAAACCTCGGCTCCCTCGCGCAGAACGACCCCGTCAACCTCGAGCGCGCCGTCTCGTCGCATACGCGCATGGGCGGACATTTCGTGCAGGGACATGTCGACACTGTTGCTACTATCGATGCGAAGACGCCGGATGGAGAGGCGGTGACGTTGAGGCTGAGGCCGAGGGATAAGGAGCTGATGAAGTATATCGTTGAGAAAGGGTTTGTGGCGCTGGATGGGGCGAGCTTGACGATCACGAAGGTGGATGATGTGGAGGGCTGGTTTGAGGTCATGCTCATTGCGTATACGCAGGATCGGGTGGTGACGGCGGCGAAGCCCGTGGGGGGGAATGTGAATGTGGAGGTTGATATGATGGGGAAGTATGCGGCGAAGAGCGTGGAGGGTTACTTTGAGGGAGGGGGTGTGCCGGTGGCATTACAAAAGTTGATTGAGAAGATTGTAGAAGATAAGTTGGCAGCTTTACAGGCGAAGTAGAAGGAGTAGATTAAGAATTAATTAACACCTCTTCATGGCACCTGTCGCTGAAATAATGGATATAATTCATACTTGATCTCACCAACGGGATATCAATGATTGTTCTACTTACAATAACAAGATAACCTTCAGTTTTCGTTGGCATTGGTCACTGCGAGATATCAGTACTTTAAGACTAGTGCATAGGGAAAAAAATCGGATTTGATTATATTAAATAAGCTGATAAATGGATAAAAATAATTATTCCACTATCCTATAAGTTAATTCTATTATCCAATGATTTCATAGACGTATAATTATATAAATAGATAGTTATGTAGATCATTCAACAAAAATATACATTTGTTCCGGCCCAACCCAACCACGCGGAATCCACCGCTATATTATCCGATCCGAATAGCATCACTGATCAGTAGTTTATGTTACGGTACAACACGTTATACCTAGCGAGTAACTGTTTGTCATTATCGCTACATCTCACTGAAAATCACCACTATGGACTCCGTCTATTTGCCACAAGAACTTATCGATATGACTATAAGTCACATCGAGGATCGGAGGACTCTAGCCTCGGTGCGTTTGGCTTCATCGTCGTGTTGTCGAAGCGCCAACCCCATTTACTTTAAACGGCTATACATCATGTTGTCGGAAAAGTCTGTAGCCAATGTTTGGAATCTCATTCAATCGCCTTACAGAGAATATGTTGAGGAAATCCATTGGGCCGACAAAGAATTCCAAGACCGTCTGGAAAGCAATATGGAGGCTTTCCAAGACGCCTTCAAGGAGAGATTAGCTGGGCTATCGCACGACGATATCGTTGAGTGTCACAAGAAATACCGCACTATGTTCAAGGAACAGGTACGCATAGGCAACCATATACGTGCGGGGGATATACAGCTTAACCTGGAGTCTTTTGTCAACCTAAAAAAGGTTTCAGTAAGCAACGGCTGTGGACCTGAGAACGAGCAATATCCAGCAGCACTCAACCCACAAAACATCCTTGATAATCCCGACAAATGGACCACTATGAGGCGATTTCAACCAATGTTTGGTGTTATGTATGCCTCGATTTTGAAACCATTGGCTCGATCAAGAACGTCACATAATATCACGCATTTTTATATCACAACAGAAGCGTCACAGTGGGATGGCGGCGCTTTGGACCAAACAATAAATCAAGGGGGGCCAATATTTATGTTTCAAAACATCAAGCACCTTGGCATCAATCTATGTCTTCCGGAGCAGCGTTCAAACGGTCAACACTCGCACTCGGCTGTTGCAGCACATCTCACTAACCGCAGAATGTCCAGAAACCTCCTGTCGCTCATAATTAAGGTACATCCTCATGCTGAAGATGAAATGGGTTACATGGGCAGACCGTTAAGAGATCGCAACTATGTTAACTGGGCCTTTTTTTATTTCAGCCCGCAGCCCAAACTCTTTCCCCAACTTCGCCACTTTGAGCTCCATCGTTTATCAGTTCATCCCAATCAGCTCATAAACACCCTGGGCACTTTGAAGCACTCCCTACAGTCTATAGTCCTAGTTCACTGCGTTTTCAGACCTTCTCTTTTCGAAACATTTATGGAAATCCGCGAGAAGAACATCATGCCGCCCAAAGCTATATTTAGGCACAGCAGAGACAATGTGCCTCAAGCAGCTCCAGTGATACCTATAGTTTTGACCGAAGAGGCCATTACACGATACCTACTCTGGTCTGGGATGAATGGTACTTTGTTTCTTCACGATTGGGATAAGCAAGTAAAGGAATACCTGGATCAGCATTCGGGGGACACCAAGGGTGCCTAGACTCGTCCATTCAGCAGAGAAACCGACGTGCGCTCTTCGTCTGTGGCCTCAATACCCCGGGTCGGCCATCTTGAGAAGCAAACGCGATCAAAAACTAAATCGAGATTATGATTCGGAAAGACTTTTTACGCCACTTACGACTGAAATTATAATACTCCAATGACTTTATTGATGCTGTGATGGTGGTGTATGGACGTTGCGGGTTTAGCGCTCGCCTAATCGGGCATCGCGTAGTCGCGGGTATGCTGCCGCTTTCGAGCTGTATCAAGCGTCATAGTAGCCCGAGCTGTGATTGTATCAGAAGGTGGTACTTCCTCGCGCGGGAGCTTGCGCTGCATTTGTAAAATATGAAAACACGTCGGAAACATCATCTCAGCTCCCCGTTTTCAATTTTACACATGGCTTTATTTCCATATTTAGGAATGAAACATACCAACTAAACAGATCCAACCCTAATATGATACCACCGACCAAGCGGCCGGAATCTTGGGTGATTCCGTCTAAAAAACTAAGATTACATCACAGTCTGATGGTTATTACCTGCCACTGGCTTAGCCCCTTCGATAACAGATGTTATAAGGCCTAGGCTCCCCCTCTCCCAAAATGGTAGAACATATCAACCCACTTTTCTGCAAAGAACAATATGGAGTCGGTCAATCGCCCAGATGAATGGAAAATTGAGCAAGGCCTCTCTGGGGCCAAACTACCCTTCTTAGACCAGACAGGACGCGAAACGGTTGCCATCGCTGCACACACATGGGGCGGGTATGAGAAAGATGAAGCCGCCATCAAAGCCGTCGGCAACCCAGATGAGCTATTCGTCCGAGAGCTCGAAGGTTGGAAAGGGTACATTAACATATGCACCGGTCTCTTCTCATTGGACTAACATTCTATCAGATACGTGGAATGGGAGAAATACCCAGAGAAGAAGGCAAAGGCGCATAAGATACTCACGTCTCAGACCTTTCCCCCAAATGCGGAGTTCCAAATGGGTCCGATTCCTGATACAAACCCTGTGCTGCCCGGCACCCATTGGAAATTGTGGCACCATGCAGTCGGCGGCGAACTTACCGACGTTCCCGAGGATTCCTGGAAAACGGTTCTCCGTGAGAAGCACCCTGACATGCTGCATCTGCTCCAATTTCCCTACAATGGCGAGCCCCCCAAACGACTTGTAACCTCAAAGCCTATCACCCCGAATCCGCTTCACTTTGTTCGGAACCACGGCGGAATACCGCTCATCGAGAAAGACAAGTGGAACCTAACGCTCGATGGGCTGGTTGCTAATCCCAAATCCTACACATTGGATGATCTCATGGACGAGTCTAAGTTTCCACGGATGGAGAAGCTTGTGACCATGCAGTGCTCCGGAACGCGCCGCATCGAGCAGATTAGTCTGTATCCGGGTCAGGGAGACGAGGTCCCTCAAGCTCCATGGGCTGAAGGTGCTATCGGCACGGCCAAGTACGTCGGCATCAGCTTGAAGAAGGTGATCAAGGACTGCGGCGGCCTCATCAAGGGCGGGAAGCACCTTGAGCTTTACGGAGCAGAGACTTACTTCAAGAATGACGAAGTTATGAACTACCTCGTAAGCGTCCCTTGGTCTAAAGTCAAGGCAAACGAGGTAATCCTCGCCTGGGAGATGAACGGAGAGCCTCTGCCAAAGATCCATGGGTACCCATTGAGGGTCGTTGTCCTGGGCTACATTGGTGCCCGAAGTGTGAAATGGCTTTACCGCATCAAGGCGATCGAGGACCCATCTCTTGCCCCGGTCCAGAGCAAGGAGTATCTGTACTTCAACCAGCAGGTTGGCAAGCACAATCAGCGACCGACCGACGGCATCCAGATCCAAGAGATGCCCGTTAGCTCGGCCATCATGTCTCCATGGATGAAGCAAGTTGTTGTTCATAACGGCAAGATCAACTGCAAAGGCTGGGCATACTCTGGTGGTGGTAGATGGCCTGAGAGGATCGAACTTTCGGCTGATGGAGGATTTAGCTGGTATGCTGTCCCCAACGAAAACATGTCCAAAAAGCACAAGTGGACATGGCGCACTTGGGAATTTGACCTTCCTTGCGATGTCGAAGGGTGGATTGAGATTGTGTGCCGCTGCTGGGATAATTCTCTCAACACACAGCCTTTGAATATCCGCGCCGCATGGAATTGGGGTCTCCACGTAACAAGTTCGGCGCACAGGATCAGTGTTTACAGCATCAACAAGAGTCGAAATCTGACGAATGATCGGATCACCAAATTCGAGCACACCGGTACTCCTCTGGCCCCACTTACTTGGCCAGAAGAGTTCCAGACCCAGAGCTGGGAGGAGTACAAGAAGTATTGGAAGGAAAACGATCCTCGTGATGTCGATGACTGATCCGGATCTGAAAAAGTTGTCAATGTGAAGAAGTCGTTGTGATTTGAAGCTATATCGCGTAGTGAATTTATCAAGCAACTCCATTCCATCCCACAGGCGAACAAATGTATACAAATGTGAAATGCATGTCAGATCTGTAGTAGAAAGCCCAGTAAGTTAATGGCAGAATATAAAACGGTGACGACCACATTAATGAACCTCCAGTGA
The DNA here is from genome assembly GCA_000750755.1 of Pseudogymnoascus sp. VKM F-4513 (FW-928). Taxonomy (NCBI): domain Eukaryota; kingdom Fungi; phylum Ascomycota; class Leotiomycetes; order Thelebolales; family Thelebolaceae; genus Pseudogymnoascus; species Pseudogymnoascus sp. VKM F-4513 (FW-928). The sequence continues at coordinate 9,659 of JPJW01002368.1, forward strand.
TTTGGAGATAGGAGAGGGGATTTCTCGGGTGCATCCCAATTCCTTAATCGCCACAATTGCCTCATTATGTATGGCCTTCGTCCTCCCTCGGGCACGAGCCTTTACTCGCTCTATTCCGCTGTTAGGCCATGATTGTTGTATGATCACGTAACGAGCTTCCAATCTAATAAACCCCCACCTCGATAATCTCTAAAATTTGGACATAGATTAACGCGGAGGTGTTAAAGCTGCATCTCACTCAAATGGTACATCCTCCTTGTTATTTTGGGGAATAAAGTAGAAACTCAGCCTCACTCCTAACTAAGAACTTCTCATGGGCGCTTTATCTGGTGAGGAAGCCTCATCGACATTTTATCGCTTACCATGCACAGAGAGTAAGAGGATCCTCCTTTTAATAAACAGCGAGAACAACTCCTACTCTGTCTAATAATACAGTGGCAATAGATCCAACGTAACTAGTCTCTAAGGGCACTTCGCATCATACACTCCTGGCGCTCCTAGATTTGGCCCAACCCTATTCTCCCAACCCAACCGCACCAGCGTCTCCGTCTCCAAATCATACTTCGGCCACCCATATCTCACCAGCCCCTCCTCCGGATCCCTCGCAAACATCCCCACCATGCCCCTCATATAAACCCCAAGCCTTACTAGATCCCCCGTCACCTCTGCACCACCCGCCATCACCTCTGCCGTATTGAAAATAGGCATCACCTCGCTCAGATGGTAAGCCCCAGTTGATGGGAACGTCGTCAGAGCTAGCTCGGGAAAGTCTCCAAAGTACCGATACCGGAACGTCGTCTGCGCGGCTGCGAGATTGCCAGCGGCGCGTGAAGCCGCAGGACACGTGTAACTGGCGAGATTAATATCATCCCACGCCTCGCTAGGGAGGTACTGGTCAAAGATCGCGCCCATTGTGCGGTGGTACCCGCATTCGTAATTGTTGCTTCCAATGAGGAGGGGTAGCTTGGCGAACTTTCCAGCGGCGAGACGAGCGGGATAGTCGGAGAAGACGACCTCCTCGTCGACAGCTGGCCAGAAGAAGGCGGAGCCGTAGGCCTGGTTGACTAGCGGGATGGCAGCACTAATGCTAGATGCGTTTTGCGACCGCATACACGCCATCTGCGTTGTAGGCTCGGTGGCGTTCCCCCCACACCCGAGGGAGGAGGTGACGGTGTACCAGTTCTCAGCTGTTGTCTCGGAGGGGTAGATTCCGATTCCTGTGCTTCCTGATTCCATAATTAGGCCCGCGGCTATGGGGTCGCTAGCGAAGGCGTAGGAGTGCACGTCGATTGAGATGGCGCCAGCGGACTGGCCAAAGAGCGTGATGCGTGTGGGGTCACCGCCGAAGGCATGGATGTTATCGCGGACCCATTCTAGAGCGAGGCGCTGGTCAAGCAGGCCGAGATTGTTACGGTAGCCAGGGGCGCCAGGGTAGCCAAATATGTTAAGGCGGTAGCTGGTTAGGGGGTTAGCAGATAATGTGGACTTGAGGGGCT